>KZ506765.1:62384-79674 GCA_002844005.1 Limosa lapponica baueri | reverse complement strand
GCCACACTGCTTTTCATACGGCCAAGGATATGGTTGGCTTTCCAAAACAGAAAAGAAAGCATCCTACACTGAATCCTAGGATTCTTTTTTTATGCCCCAAACAATTTCTTTTCTTATAAAGAAACGCATAGCTTCCATAAGGAAGCAGGTTGTTTGGGGTTTTTATGTGCAAATTTTGTTTATTGCTTCTATGCATCTGACTGAACCAAACCAGAGGTATGTAAATTCACAAATATCAGTAAAAAGTCTGTAATAAATTCAACTAACTTTCTCAGAGCACCACAGCCAAAAACTTTTGTGCCCTAATAAATGCACACGAACAAAAAGCCCTTAGATCCGCAGACACGGAATGTAAAGAACAAGCATGCACCACCTGGCTCTAAGGAAATTCAAGTCTAACTGATCCCAAACCACTTATTTGATCAGTAAGAAACTAGCTGAATAATTCAAATTAAAACTTTAGAAAACCATGTAAAGCATGCTACCTGTATGCAGTCACCAAGCACTGTACTCCCTTCTATTCCCAGGCCAATTACAGCTGGGCTGAAACGAAGCCTGTAACAGGACATTATTGAACATTAAGCACCAGTACCTCAGAATTTGGCTTTCTTTTCCTTTAGAAAAGCTTCTGGGTGGCACTCCCTTTGTACCACAGTCGCAGAGAGCATGCTGTGTCCAAGGGCTGTCCATGTATCCTAAACCACTTATAGACAACCTTCACTCTGCAATGTGGACCGTGGATTTCTGCAGATTTTGGAATCCTGAAGTGGTAGGAAAAGTCATGCAATCTCAGGAAAGACATTACAGGTTTGCCGCTGCCAAATTTCTCTTGTGTGAGCAAAGGTACTAATTGTGCAATTTATTATGAGCCTCTGATTTGAATAAGTTTTCCAGATTTCTTGGCAACTTTCTAAATGCTAATTCACTCCAGGCTGCGAACTAGAAATGCTGGGACACATCATACCAGGATTTGTAGGCAACACTGTATCACATACCTTATTTTCCTGTCCTGATTTAGCCTAATATGTCTGCCCCGTTGAGAGGCAACAGACACTCATTTCAACAAGAAAGAACAGGTAAGCAATGTGGAGACCCAAACCCTCTTAGCAAAAAAACCAACCAAAAAACCCAACCAGCTCACAAACCAACAATCTGAGCAAAGATCAGACATCATGAAAAACCCAAAGAACAGAAGATAGACGTAACCTAGGCGGATGGCTGGAAAAGCTATCAGAAAAAAATGGCCCGATTATTCATTTACAAATCATATGGGCTGAGAAATAAACCTACAGTTCCTCCTTATTACAAAATGAAAGACAACAGCAGCTTTCTTCTGAGCATCCTCTACACTGAGGAGGCAAATAGTTGTGGGGGTTTTGTTGCCCAGAAAAATTGATTCCTGCAAGCAGAAGGAAAATTTCACCCTGCCTCCTCCAAGGAATAAGGTACTCCTGCAGGTATCTGCTCAGTGCGCCCTTCTGCATGCCTTGCCATCCAAAGAAAGAAACTATGTCTAAATAATCCATATTTGTTGAAGGTAAAAAGGCTCTGAGACAGTGTGAAACATCTGAAGCTATAAAACCCTTTGCACTCCTAGCTTGAACCATCAAAAAGCCACATAGCAACCATGGTATGGCTATGAATCATACCATTGATTTTCAGTATCCTCTGTGCAGAAAATTAAATTATGCAAATCCAAGCCTTTACGAATGCCTAACTTTAATGTCAAATTGAACATTTGCTTCAGTCAGCATCTTATTTATGCAATTAAAAACCTGACATTCTTGTGAAAATACGCAGTTTTCATTTTCTGCATAGACACTTAATAGATTTGTACGTTTATCTACACTTATAAATTGTGAAGAGCTGTGCTGTACACAAATTTATTTCTACCAGAAAGGATGTTACAAACCAAGAGGGGAGCTCAAGTATTTGTCAAGAGAACTGTGGGAAGGAACTTGCTGGTTATACTGCTAAATATCTTCTGTAGGACTGAAAAAGAAACAAATTGGAACATCCTATTCTAAATAAAATCCTGCATCACTGTTAGGCAGTTCAACATAAATGTCAATAGTCCCCTTACAAAGGTGCAATAATTCAGTAGTCGTTAGCAATTTAGAGAAGATGTATGTTTACTGGATAGCTGCAGAAACACTAGGAAAAGGAGGACAGGTCAAGATCTCTGGCCATGCTGTGAACTGGAAAGGTAATGGTCTCTCTCTATCAAAAATCATGACACCACCTTCCTCCCTCAGCTGGCTCCGGTCCCCAGCCTATTCACAGTGCAGCCAGGCATTTCTGCATGGGGCCACAGAAACGCTCCAAGAAAAAACTGTGGGAACGAATAGCTATTGTTGGCATTATCTTATACTGGTAAAGTCATCAGGAAACCACAGATTCAATCTCATGGTGCTTTTGTTCTGTGGAGTCAACTGGGGTCAATGGACTCTCTCATACTGAGGGTACAGAACAAGGTACAGAACAGAGCACGCAGTGGCTTTTCGGATAAAAGTCTGGAAGAACCAAAGCATTCAAGTCAAGTTATTTCAAAAAAAGTACCTGCTTCATATAGCAAAACCATCTTATGTTTCAGGCAGAATCGTTACTTTTTCCAGATTTTCTGGGGGGACTGACCTTCTGACCAAAACAACTTGATACTGCCAATGAAAATTTAACAGGCATCTCAGTGTTGCTGAATCTGCTTCTTTCACTGAGAACATATACAGCTAAAATATTTTGTTCAGCTCCAGCCATTAGAGTACGTTTATTCATGTTTGTGGAATGCTCCAATTCCACAGTTTCAGAAGCCATACATGCAAGTAAGTGACTCAAACTCAACTGACATCTTTCGGTGTTTCTAACATGCAAACAAGTTTTGGAGAAAATATTTAAGAAAGTTAAATTATATTAGCACCAATCGCTACAGGTTTCCAGGTCTCTTTTTCAGCTGGGAGACAGTTAACAGCTCAAGAACAGAGAGCAGCCAAGTGGTTTCCTGCTCCGTTCCTGCAGAACTGGATGCTGGAGAAAAGCCAGCAATTAGCCGGGCTGGTCTGGCATGGAGCAAACATGGGGAGGCTCCTCTCTTCTGGGAACCCTGGAAAAGTTGGGGAAGTGGAAATCGGGACAATAGGAGGGGCAGGAACATGCTCCAGGAAGGCTCAAAATGGAGCAGCCAAAATAGAGGGGTGGGGTGGAATACAGGCGCACACACAGAGGAGGAGGCAGCGAGGAAGAAAAGGGACAGCAGAAGCCCTTGCCCTGCAAGGTTTCATTCGATACACCAGGCCAGTGCTGATGGCAGAGGAGTAATGAATACCATAATATATGGTCTGAGACTTGCAGATACACGATTAAAAGAGAAGGGGACCAATCTTACACTCAGATACACAAGCGTGAAATTAAATCCTGAGCAACTCCTCTAGCTGCTGGTGCAGTATTGGTGTCTCTGAAGCGTAACACCTGCAGTCAGTGGAGTTGTGCTGCACCTATCAGAACTACTTCTGCAAGGAATAGAGCATCCTTCAAAGCTAACATGGAGAAATCTCTTACACACAATTTCATATAATTTTAATCGGTACTGAACGCTACATGATTTTAGATGATGTGCTAAATGAATCAACCCATGCCGCAGATCTGCAGACAGCAAAAGCAATGCAATGCTGGGATATGCCTTAACATTCTGATCAGCTTTCCATTCACTCTGTCTCAACGTATTAACTTTCCAATAAAAATTACTTGATAAGTGCCCTCCGAGGTACGATAAGGTAATTCCTGCCTGAATACCATACTGGTATTCATAGTTCACATGAAAACACAAAATTTTATCCCCAATCTACCTTAAATATAAAGCTATTATACTATTCAGAGAGATTATACCCTCGGCATTAGTGTTTAAAACGTATCAAGCCATCAGCTATGTAAGAAAAATCCTTTAAGGTCGATACTTTATGTCTGAATGGTGAAATCATTAGTTATGATGGTAGATTAACTAGATTGTGTGCCAAACTCAGATTCTTTTAAGCCTTTTCTGAAGACGAGGGTTGCACGCTAATCTGTTTTCAGCTGTTCTGATTAAAATGGTACAAAGTCAAAGGTACACACATTGCCCAGCCCATAATCATTCTGTGACTCGCCACTGTGGACTACTAGCAGTTGAATCAGTTTTAGTCCTAGTCCCTAATGTGGGCACACTTCTTAACTGATGTAGTTCACCTGCCAGAAAACAAGGCAGCTTTTGGAGACAAGAGACTTGACTACTGGAATCTGAAGTAGTGTCACACTATGGAAACTCTTAAAGCAGGGGCATTAAAAACAAAATCTTATTCACGTGTAGCAAAAAAGCACTATATCATAAGGAAGGCTAGCAATTAGTTCTGTATCAAATCAATGCCTGTATAAAGGAAATTTTTCAAAAACAGGAAAACCACTGTTTTCTTGAAGACTGCACAACACTGCATTTCAAAAGGGGGAGGGGGCACAAGAAACACTACCTGAAGGGCTTTTACATCATCTCTTAAATGGAGTTTAAGAGATCAGTGAGCCAAGACACTTAGCCATCTGCAAGCCTAGAACTTCAAGCAAGCCTCACTGAAAAAAAGCAGCATCTTTATCTAAGTGCATTTACTGAAATTTTAATTGGACTGTGCTAAAGAGAGGCAGGTAAGCTGCAGACACTGCAATGCTACACACTGGAACACACACTCTGCTGAAAAGAGTTTAGGCTTCCAGGCAATTTCTCAGAATAAATGTTGTCAAATGGGCCAGAAGGGAAAAGGAGAGAAGAAAAAAAAAAAACCTGATAGGAAATAAATTTATAACATTAAACAATTAAAATATTTTTATACAATTAAAATAAATAACGGTTAAATCCATCTCTCTAGGCTCTTTCACGGACAACTTCCTAAACAAAACTAGGCTATTTGCCTTAAACATTTTACCACCCTTTGACAGCAAATAAATCTAGAAATATTTCAGGCACAGCTAATCCATTTTGATAGTGCATTACTTTTAAACAGACTCTTCAGCCATGGTTTCCCATATTTTGCAGATTATTTTATATCTTGCCAAAGAAGGATGAAAGTTAAAACAACATATGGTGGTCAGACAGCATCAACAAATTATATTCCGAATGAAACTACTTCCTTTGATTACACTGCAGAGATTTCTTCTGATTATGAGATAAAAGGCAAAATCTATTCTCCTATGAATGCGCATGCAATTTTCACAGCTTTCCATTAATAAAATATGGGAATTACAAATCACAAGTTTCTCGCAACTAAGTGAAATAACAGACACCCGGACGCTACATCTGCCAAGAGATGGATATCCCTTTCCCAGATGACAGTCACCCAGACAACCCCTTAACTCCTGTGTGAGCACAATCCACAGGTCTGTTCCTAAAAATGACATGGGGACTTTTCACACCATTCATTCTCTGTTGTTCACGTGTCTGATAGATGATGTGATAACAGCACAAATCCAAAGAACAAGAACATAAATGCAGAGCACAGCAGGCCTTTACAGGAACTAACCAGCAGACTGCAATTTGAAGATGAAAAATAGTCCAGGGAACACGCTGTCAAACTGTGGGGATTAAATTAACTATCAGAATTAAAAGCCCTTATCCCAAACATGAATACACCAGTCACTAGGTGCATTAACCCTTGGTAACCTGTGAGTTCAAAGGCAGCGAGTTAAGTGTAATGCAATCTTACATCAACACAATGGAAGTCCCAAAGCATTACAGCTGATGTAGACAAGCAACAGAAAACAGATTTTCAGTGCAGTCTTTTCCTCACATTACAAGGGATGGAGTTGAAGGGCGACAGGAAAATCTCCTACTTCAGAGCAAGCCTTATTCCAAACCAAAACAAGGACACACAAGTGAAGCGCAGTGCCCAGTGCTGCCAGCCATGGTCCAGCAGAGCAGATGCCCCTCCCGAGAAGCAGACCAGTCTCCTCAGTCACGAGATCCTACGGATCCTTCCCTCAGCCTGCCTGGCTTTATAAGCAAGATGAGCAAAGCTCATTAGCAAGACAGGAAGGTAACTTCAAGTTGCATTAATGATGCCCCATTAAGGGGACTCAGAAAAAGAAGCTTGGGAGGCCAGGAAAAGACAGATGCTGCCGAATGATTAGAAAGGGATTGGTTTTGCATTTTCATGGCTTACACTCTGCTGGCATCAGTTGTGCAAAATATAACATAGCTGGTGAATTTGGACCACTGATGTCAACTGGCATCACCTGCAGCACTTCTCCTAGAAATACGCAAAGTCAGCCAGATAACCAACAGTGCCAACAATTTCCATCTCAAGATAAAAACACACAAATTAAACCAACTGCAACATTCCCCCCTTCCAAGCAGACAGTCCCCAGCAGCAAAGCTTCCGCCAGAGAACTTGGGGAATACCCTTCGACTAAGGGTTCTCAGACTGCGGTACATGAGCTCGACTCCACCCGTGTCTGAGAAACATGTCATGAAAAAACCCAGTTTGCTATATTTTCCCCTAAGAAAAATGCAGAAATGCTAAGCAGAAAAAAAAAAAGCCCAGTCAACTGCACTCCTCCTCCAGGATGGAGAGGCTGCTGTTCATGTCACACTGCAAACAGCGTGCGATGGTGATGGCTGTAGAAATGAAGTTTGAGGACCCCAGCTTCAGCAACACTCAACCCCCATCACTGAGAACTGCAAACACATCAAAACCAGCTGTGTTTGATCCAAATCCAGAGTAAAACCTTTATCCCACTGTACTGTTCCCTGACACTTCCCTACATGCAGAAATACACTCCATTTACCTTTAAGAGAAAGTTTTCAAACAGACTTGTATTCTAGGAATCTAAGTTGAGATACTTTAAGGAAGAACAATGCACATTACATCCTAAAAATCAGACTCCTTATAGACACTTCTGATTTGGGTAGTCAGAGAGAAAAATAATTGGGAGCACCTGAAAACTCTGTAACCTTGAAAAACTCTTGGTCTGTGCATCCTTCACAGTTCGTCAGACTTCTGTTAACCATCATTATCTGCATTTCTTAAAAGGAGGAATCCTCATCCTTGTTCATCGCCTCTCCATGCTGTACTTCAGAGGGGTCACATCACCTCTGAATTTTATTCATAACAATGTCTGATGCAAACACAGAAATAAAACTTCAGAGCAGAGGTTCATAAGCAAGGCTGACCTCCACAGGAAAGCTGATGCTCTCCCAGACAGTGATGACTGAATCACAGCAGATACTAGGGAGAAAAAGGATAAACTCAGTTCTCCAATATCTAGGGCAGCCTGGTCAGAGTGATCCAAGGCAACAAAAACCCAGGTATTGGGGTAAAATGATGGCTCACACAGCCAGTTCCAATGGGATTGCACTATTTTCCCAAGGGCAAGCTTGAAGTCAAGCTTGCACCAAGCTGGAATCCAGAAGCAGCAGTGTATTTGTGCAGAAGGGACTTGAATCCACCAGCACAGGCACAGAGAGATGGGGCCCTCTTGGTCTCTTAATTCATGGCATGGTTTATGCGGGAAACATATAAACCACACATGTATAATGGAGACTTGTTGGTACAATGAATTAACAATGGCAAAAGGGGACTTTATTTAACTTCTTGCCTTATTGCATGTACCTAAATCTTAAGGGTTTTACACCAGAAGACACTGTGGCTGGAACCACCTGTCTCCTTCTCATTCTCACACAATTCGGTGCTGCAGCATGCACAGTGTTAGATGAGCGGCCTCTGAATAGCAAATAAATGTGACCTTAATGGAGTATTTTGTACCTTTAACTCCTTGTTGAATGCAGAGTCATACCATTTTCATTTCACTAAACCCAGTAATACTCAGAAAAACACACAAACTCATGCAAAATCACCAGTTTCACCTCTCCGCTCTAGAAATAATTTGCTTGTATCCACTGCCAGCATTTGTCATAGTATAGTCTTATTACATTTTCAAAACAGATTCCCCTAAGTCACACAGCAAGAAGTATCTTGATAAAAAAAATAATTTACTAGACTCTTCCAAATAACCATAGCAAGGACCTTGTGATGCAGACCTGATCTGCGGATGATTTCGGTCCACCCGGGCTGCCATCTTGCCAGACACATTCCTGCTTCCCCATAGGTAGCCTGTAATTTCATTTACTCGTGTCATCGTGCCACTAAAGCCACCTATGCATTACATCGGTAAAGACAACCCTATATCTACATATCAGGGCTTTCCCTGCTAAACTTACACGGAGTCCCCAGGATATTCTGTCCTTGCATAGGAGCATGCCAGACCTCTCCTGGGGAAGAGATCAGTGCCGACACCGCATGGAGTCCTCACTCCAAGGCATTGCTCCAAACTCATCTGCCTCTAACACCGAAGGAGCAGCAAGCCCAGCATTCATCCAGCAGAAAATGCAGGGCACGGTGCTGATTTCATTCACATGGAGAGCGGCGAGGCACTTGATGAAGCCAACAGAGCTGCTCCCACTGCATGGCATGAGATCAAACTTGCCCCATTATAAAGTCTTCAGAGACAGGGTCTCTGTCAGCTAATAAAAATCCCTCATTCTTTATACAAAATGATTTTTTTAACCCGTGTCCTTTGGCCCATTTAACAATTTATTGACTGTGGGAAATAAAGTGAGGCCACATCAATCTCTTCCTGGTTATTTGGTTCAGGCTCTCAAATTAATGCAGAAGGTGGAAAGCTCAATAAAGAACAATTTAAGAAAAGAAAGGGGAAATGCTCTAGTCCCACTGTGCGACATCTTCCTCTCAGTTTGCAGTCAGGTCTCGCCATCTACGGCTGCACAATCTCCTGGAGGAAAGATGGAAGGGCATAAACCAGCAAGCTCCCCTGGATCCAGAAAAAATAACTTGAGATTTGTATCATTCTGCACTGAAACAGATCAGCAGCGCTCAGGTAGCCAGATTTAGTGCCTCCAGCATGTGACAACAATTCCAGCCAGATCCACAAAAATTATTTTAGGATCAAACTTAAAAGCTGAGTAGAACCAAGCAAACAAGCATTCATTTTTATTTGTGTAAAACTGTATTTAATTTGGCTTATGATCTACAAAACAGGGTTTTTTCATCTTTTTTTTTTTTATGCTGACAGCTTGCATTACATACAGATTTTGTAGCAGAGGGTTTCATCCACATTTATTTCCCAAAACATAAATCTAAATTGGAAACTGAGATAAATAGAGATTTTTTTGTGCTGACTGAACAAGTTGTCAGTCAGGGATATATGCCCCAAAAACATGACCTACCGTCTTGAGAACTCTCTCCTTTCCTTCCAAGTAAGTTGCATTGTTCAAAGGGAAAAGGCACTATTATAAATACAACAGAGCTGATCTGTAAAATGAATCAAATTTCCACCTTTGCTTTGCAGTTCACCATTACTTTTTCACTCAGACAAGAATTTTTCTGGAAATTTCCCAGCAGGAGGGTCTGGCGCTGTTTAGGGTCCAAAACTAATACTTGGTTCCTTGGTCATTTGTCTCTGGAGAACGCAATAAAGATCTTGACACAAAACCTCATACAACTAAGAGCAAGAGCACTACAGCCTTTGGCAGCAAGAACAAAAAAAGCAGTAATAGAGCTCAGATGAAGTAAATAGATAAAAATCGCCAGCAATGGTGCGCACTTTGTAATCATAGAGCAGTGGTATGCAGCACAGTCTGAAAAGGCACGGGGTCACTGTTCTTTCCTACACGACCAATTTAACCATCTGGAGGACAAAGCTAACGCCACACTCAGTGTAAATGATGCTAAACCAAGAGGAGGAGAAGCAAGGAAGAATGCCTCAAAAATATTCAGCTGTTTGGCAAGCTCAGCAAAACGGGCTGATGTAAGTGAGACATTCCACTGAAGATAGATGTAAGGCAATGCAGTTGGGGAGAAATAATAATCAGTGCAGGAATGAAGTGAGAGACTGCTGTTTAGAAAGCAGTAATGCAGAAAGACTTGAGCATTAGGGTGGATAATGAATTAGATGAAAGTTCATGCTGCAATACCACTGCAGAAAAAGGCAATTGCTATCCTGGGGCACATGCACAGAGATACTGGAAGCAATAACTCAGTTTTAGACAGTCTTTGGCCAGACTGTCACTGCAGTGCCACATGCTGTTTGAGGCCCATTACTCAAAAAAAAAAAAAAAAAAGGTAAAAAGGTAATTTTTAACCAAAAATCTAAGACCTGAGGTGGGGGAGAGGGACGACAGGGGATGATACAGGACACATGGAATGAATCAAAGCATCTTTAACACCAACCTTGCACCCGACTCTGCGCCGGCCTGGGCAGCCCCACCACAGGCTGCTCAGCCCTGCCTGGCCTTGCCTTGGTGTGCTCATGCTTGTACCCTCTCAAGTCTCAAATGCTGCACTCCATTCTCTACCTCCTTGTTTCATACATCAATTTTCATAACGAGCCTCATAAAGAGTTAGATTTTAGAGCACTCAGAAGTGTTGATCTTCAGACGAGAAGTGCTCTCACAGCACAAGAGTGAAAGAGAGGAGATGAAGAGCTCCATACGGAACAAAGGGATGCTTTCACCTCATGGTGCTCAAATGCACACCATCTTTTAAGCAAGGAACAGGTTTGAGGGGAGACGCTCAGCGCACACAAGTGCTGGGAACAACACATGTCTCGCTTGAGTGCCACTGCAGATCAGCTCCGGCTGAAAACAGAGACCATAGCATAACTGGTCATCAGTAGAGAGACATACAGCCTTCCTGACCAATTTGAACAGGTCCCACATTGCCAGGCCATCAAGAAAGGAGTCAGCTCTGGCAGGGGTAGAAGAAAGCTGGAGAGCTGCACACTCCATGCCCAAACTTTCGCTTCGCCAGAGCGACTCTTCTTGGGAAGGCTCAGGCAGAGACGCTCACTCCCTTCCTATTCCAGTCTCAACCACTCCGCGACATTCCCCGGTTTCCAGTGTTACTAATCCTACAGTTATTACAAGCACTTAAATTACTATAATATCACAACAAAAGCACTGTGCCGTGGAAGACGGATCTAGCGTACAGCCCGCAGCCTGACAAATGTAATTGTTTTCTGAAGTATTATAAGAATCCTCATGAAGACTTCAGCCCAGCTGCAGAAAGCAAGGTTGTCAACTGCTGCAGGTTTCTCACAGCCCAAGCATATTGGCTTGGCTATTTAATTACAATACAGCTTTATACTTAGTCCCCACTTGACTCAGAAAGCCCCAGAATGGTCCTCAATACCCCACAGGAAGTTTAATTACTCAAGAAAATAACTCCCCCCAGGTGAACTCATTTCAAAGTTTGTGCATGTGTTCCACAGTTTCTATTTCCATATTTTATGCTGCTGCTTTTATGCTTTCAGTGTGAACTGCAACAATATTCTGCCTCCCATACAGCCGGTGTCAGTGTTAAAAAACAAATTCATCCTTTTATGCAATGCTTTAAAGATTTCTTCATGGCAATATCCTGTGTTCTAGTTTGTCCACAAAAAGGGAGATATTAATATCACAACAGATATTCTCTCTTACTCTAAACAATTTAAAAATACATTATAATAAGGAAACGACTTTTTAAATAAAAAATGCATTAAACATTGACAGCATGTCAGTGCTTGTTCTGTGACAGCATTAGTCCTATCTATGACAGGGATCTGCAAAGCTGCATCTTACAGCTGTAAAGAACTTCTATCAATACTGCACAGGCTACCAAAAATGAGTTTTCCTCAAAGAAGTTGTTCATCATTAAATATGCTTTTATTTTTATTCTCTTTTACATTCTCCATATACACCACAGTCTTTGCTAGAGAAATCAAAAGTAAAACTATTCATAAGAAAACCTCATATTGTCTTTCTTTTTTAACCCCCAACTCGTATTTTGTAAACAAGAAGCTCAAAGCAATCAGTTCCAGTCAGGCTTTTCAGCTTTGGATTTAAATCCTTTCATGATTTCTTCAAAAAACATGCATCAAAATTTCAGAAAGGGGGGGAAGAAGACTCTTGACATTGTAGTTTCTCTGATGAACAAACTGATGTATGACAAAGAAGCATCTATATACTCAAGCTACTTGCCAACTGACAACCAAATCTGATTTGAACACAGGACTTTAAATAGCTATAAAAAAAAGTTAACAATGACTTGCAAAATATCATACATTGTATGTGATTAGACTTAAAGCTGCAGAAAAACAAAGACTGATGTAGAGCACATTTGGCAACTGATTCCATCCATGTTAACACAATATATTCAAAGACCATCTTTGCACACAAAGAGCAGATCCCTCTCATTACTGCACTGCTCTAAAAGAAAATAAAAGATACAAACATGAGATAAGAAGTTAGTTTAAGCAGATCTGCTGGAATACCAAGAAACTGCAAGAAGCTTAGCTTCCAGCAGAGCTGGCTCTAGCCATTATCCTATTAAGATGGATACTAGAACTTGCCAGGATTTTGGAAGGCCAAAACACAATCACCCAACACCCACAAAAATCCCAGCAAATAATCCTCATTTTCACCCTAAAGCCCCCACAGAATGCACGAAGAAGGGCACAGAAGCTGAGGCTTCAAAACTGAACAGGCAACAGGCCAGAGTCAGCTTCAGGGGGAATCGGAACTTGTGGGACAAGACTGAGCCACAGGGAATGTGAAGGAGGTTAGTACACAAAAAAAAAAAAGGTCCCAGACTCAAAGAGACAGACAGGCTTGAAAACCAGTCTTCCCAGCAGCTTTCTAAATAGACAGAAGACCAGCAAAGATATTTCAAAGTGCTCAGGGACAAAACCCTGGGGAGGTACGTAGCTGGGCAGATGGAGAAGGAGGACTATTTCTTAGAGATGACATGCAGAAAGAACCCAAAATGCTCAAGAGACAGCAGGGCTATGCTGAGAAAGGTCTGGCTTGAAGAACACATTCAGGCGGCAGGTCTGACAGGTCAGCAGGACAAAAGCACTGCTCACAGCAGCTGAAAAAATGAAGTGTTTTGGGACAGGAACACACCAGCCTCTTCTGACCCCAGGTAGCTGGAGCAGAAGGGTGGGCAACATGAAGCCAAGACCGCAGAGAAGCGCTGCCACAGCAGACTGGAGACAGGGCGAGGAGGAGAGCGCCCAATCACAGGACAAATTAAATAACAGAAAGCTGAGAAAAGGCCAGTGGGAGACAGGGGAGGTGATCCAGCCTGTATTCCTCAGAAATGCTAGCAGCTTGCCTCTAGCCAAATAAAAGGGGGAATTGTGGAGGTTTATCCTATCCTGAGCCCAACATCGCTGCCCATCACGTAGCCCAGTATTGCACTTATGGCCAGGGACTGCCAAAGTTACTGCTGAGTAATCTTCGTGAATTTCTGATGGCACTGACTACTTTCTTATCTGTAACCCGCTCAGGTAAGTCTAAATATTATAATAACAAAAAAAGACACAGAGCAAGAGGCTGCTTTTGCAATTTTTAGCCACTCCACTGCAGCAGAGCAGCATTAACTGCAAATGAATCAAGCCCCGATTAATCTGGAAACACTTCATTTGAAAATTTTATTTTAAGTGTAATTTATTAGAGCCCATTAAGCAACACGTAATCAATAACTAGTCACTATTTTCTGTATGGGTAAAGAAATGAAAAAGGAAAAAGGTGCATCTCAGGTCACAGTAAGGAATATGTCAAGTTGGGAGGAAAGAAATCCTTGAAAGATCTGCAAGTTCTTAATTGCCCCTGAGGTCTAACGCAGAGGAGATATTCGGTACATTCTGCATTCCTGCCCCTTAGAATTAGGTAAGTGAGAAGGTGTTACACATACCCTATGTCATTCACAGGCAAGGAGCTTGGGTTGGTGTAAGTTTATTTCTGCTATATAAAAGTCAAGTGACAGTCAAATGGAGGCATTTAGAGATTTCTCCTACTCCACAGTAGCAAACAACGCAGATTACAATTATGGGGGGGGAAAGGGGGCAGAATAAAACTTATCTTCAACTCTTTTTAATTACATTTGAATAAATTTTAAATTAAACAACCTTTTTTTAAAAAAAAATAATTTAAAAACATATCGTGGTGCCAGAATATGCTAGTAAAAGCTTGGCACTATCAGAAATTAGTCTTCTTTAAAATATATCTACTTTAATTTGCTTTTTAAAAAAATGACTATGCCCTAGTAAAAATCTGCAATTTCCAGCCAGCTGCATTAATATTTCAACTTGGTAAATTATTCTTTTAAAAAAGTTTCTAATAAAGTAGCACTTGCTGCATGTCTTTTAATAAGATTACATTTCTATTTATGATGTTATAATACATTGTATTAAAAACAAAAGAAAGATTACCACAGGAGGAATAGAGATGTCTTCCTTCATTTTAAATTTAATTTAAAGTGGAAGAAAAGGATTTTTCTTTTAAATTAATATTTCCCTTGCAGTGTTATGAATCCCAGCTTCCACTACTGAATGAGAAGCAGGAAAGGAAACTTCACCATTTTTATAGAAACTCAAAGAAAACACAAAACTGAAGTTCATTAAGCCTCATAGACAACAGAAAACCAAAACGTGCAACTTTGCATAGTTTAAGGGCAAAGGTCCTAAGCCAAGATGCACGTTCCTCCTGCTGGAGTAGAGGATAACAGGTAGAACCTATTGCTCTATATTATTATGGCCATATTTATGCCAGGTGAAGTGCAGAGCAAGGGAACAGAAGTCATCCTCAAATGACTCAAGACAGTCAAAGGAGAAGCAAAATGCCTGCAGTGCCTGTCCATCCCACTCTCTCTTCCACCTGGAAGGCAGCATGTCTTGCCTGCAGTGCCAAGAGGTAAACTTCCCATAATTGTGTGTTAGATATTTACATTTTCTGATTCTGGTGGATGAGAGTGATGGGAATACAATGAAGCTTACCAACAGAAGGCAGCAGTTTGTTTTGTTCTACTGCTCAGTCAGCAAAGCAGAACCCAAAAAGCTATCCCATGCAGCACCCCAAGACCTGGCCCACATTTATGCTGAAATGATTAATCATCACCATCTTCCACGCAGCTCGCACCTTTTAAAGTGGAAAGTCTCATTCCCTTGCTCCCACCAAGCCATGGAGGTTTTCTATCACAGCTTGATAAAACTGCTCTTATATAGCCCTGTGCAATGTTAGATACCATCCTGTGCTCTTACATAGTCCTGTACAATGTTAGATACCATAGCATTTTGCAAAGGTGGTCAGCATTGGAAAAACAGAGGTGCAGAGAAGAGAAATCATTACTCAGTATCACCTGATGGCTATCAGCCAAATCAGGATTAAAATGCAGGATCAGACCTCAACACCAGCGGAATATTCCACCCAGGGAGTGCAGTTGCACCGATTTGTCCTTCAAAAGCTAAACACAGGGTGATGACAGAAGTTCAAAGACTGCACTAGTTCACAAAGTGCATCCAGGTATTCAGCCATAGAAGAAAATGGCAGAAGATGCACACGAAACAAAGGGGGTTTGGGCAGCAGAGGAATAACCTTATGCTGCAATGTGCTTGTGTAACACTTGCCTACAAAGCAGGAGAAGCACTTCTGCATATTTGCCATATTGTAAAAGATTATGTGAGTTTTTTTCTTCTATAAGCTCCCTCTATAGTTTGCAGGTATCTGCTAGCCCAGACTCAAAAGTAAAGCTCTGTTAGCCATTCAAAGGGAAAAATACATCCTAAAATAATCACCTATAGCCTGAAATGGGACTAAGGGGCAGAACCGATGTCCCCAAGTAGAAACCAAACAAGCCCCCCAGACCCCTTCTGAACAATGGAGAACACAGAATAAAATGAGCAATTGTGCTCAGGGTTTAGTCACAGCAATGTATTCTTGATAAAAATCAATGCCCCTGATACACACCATACCATGGAAATCACCTTTAAGAGCCAGTCTTGGACAGCAGGCTACAACCACGCTTAAGAGGAGGCAGGGAGGGTGGGGGGAAGTATGAGACAAAAAAGGATGTTTTTCAGATAGGTCTTTACTGGTCCTTGACGGTCAACAAATTTATAACAGATGTGCCTCATTCTGAGTGTGGAGAAATGAGAGCTGGTAACTGTTATTGTCAGGACAAATCAATTGGAGCCATATGTCTGCAGCGGCTGACAGCATCATGAAAATCTCAAGCAACACACAGACATTAGGATGTTGCTGAAAATAAGAGCTTTCCCATCGTGTAAAGGGCCTTTGGGAGATGCCTTTCTCTTTGAGATAGGTTTGTGGGAATTAGCTTATGTATTTTGATTCTTTCAAATGCTTGACAGTATGCGAGACTTTGCCCTCTCTTACCGATTCCCCAGACAGTAGGTTATAATTAACAGGAGGGAAAATGCTACAAATTAATCATAGGACACGTCTCATTAGGATTCTTATTTTATCTAGAATAAATAGGAAGCTGTCATGACAGAGAATGGGGAAGTTTCCTAACCTTCTCCGCTACCCCACGCTCCCCAGCCAATGTCAGCCATTATTCCCAGTGATAGAACCCAAGAGGAATGCACAACTTGCAGCAAAATCGTAAATGATAGCAAAAAGGAATAAAATGCTAAGATCCCATTCTAATAAACTGAAGTTATGCTTTTAGAGCATTCCTCCTACAGCGCATTTGGTAGATTTTTTTGAGAATACTAGTTAGTGGTTATCAAATAGCTGCAGCACTGTAAAATAGGAATAGACACAGTGGAACAGATCCATGGCCTGTTTTTTGGCCAGTATGCTAGACCAAAGCAGTGAAACACGCATTACAAGAAAAGGAAATAACTAACATCGTCAAGTCAGCAGGGTCTCATGTAGGTTAAAATGTAATGCAAGATCAGTGCCATAATTATCCACACCAAGCAATTTTTTAGTTTATTGACTATGTTGCAGTTCCTGAATTTGTGTCTCAGGGCTTAAATTGCAAAATGTTATTGCAATGTGGCAGATATAATCCAGGTATCAGTAGCTTTGCAGGAATGCTTGGTATTTCTCTGAACTGCCAAGTTTCTCCAAACCCACTGCCTTTCTTTTACCAATATTAATGAGCAAATCTGCCAGAACACAAGCATGTGTATTTCTCTGTAAAACATACACCAAGGTTTTTCAAGGAAGAACTAATCTTCAAAAGAATTGTAGCTACCTCACAGATATCTAGCACTCCTGATTAATACCATGATGAGTAGCAGCTTGCAAGTTACAAGATCTACATGCTCTCATTTCCCCACACCCCATTCCCATCTCCTCTCAACACCACAACTCTTCAAGACTTTTGCCATTTAGGTCACCATTTCCAGCTCAGCTGAGGTCTACCCAGCTGACAGCCTTTACCAGGAGATGGCTGCATTACAACATTTGGTA
>KZ506765.1:12779-26620 GCA_002844005.1 Limosa lapponica baueri | reverse complement strand
TGATTTAGTTACTTCAACTTCAGCAGAGTAACTTCTAATTTACAGTGGCATAAGCAAGAGACAAGCGAGAACGACAGAACTCTCTGGAGGAACACTGATTAAGCGTACTCTTGGAGAGGTCTCTGTGGGTCCAAGTTCACCGTCAAGGCATATGACCACCAAAGTGTCACATTCCTTCAGCTGCTGTGCAGAACAATTGCCGAGTGACAGCTGGAATTACATGGAGTTTGCTTGCTCTTCTCCTTTCCTTGAGCAGTTCATTGCAACATTGATAGGAGAAGAAAAAAAAAAAGAAAAAAAAAGAAAGTCATAGCAACCAAGACAGAAGGAAAAAGCCCAAGCATATTGAAATCAGTGGGAGTTCTGCCATCCAGTTTGCTGGCGCCAGGATTTCATGCATTGTCTCATTCTATTAATATTATAGAAATAATGAGTACAGATGTACCCAAAAGGACATCCCATGCAAACTCTTAGATCACTGGCATCTTCTAAACAGGCTGCCAGATGTTCCCAGAAGCACACATCCTTTGCATCCTGAAGAACAGAACAGAAGCAGCACCCGCTGAAGCACTGACACAGAAAGGTTCTGGCCATACTTTTACCAAGAATCATATGCTTTTGTCTCACTAAAATGGCAGCTTGCTTTGAGGCTGCATATGCAGCAGTGTCAAAGGGAGATTCATGTCTACCAGTCGAGACTATTCTCTTTTCTTTATAGCATTTTAACAAAGCACCACAAAACAAATGAAATTCTGGATTCGTGGAAGGCAATAATGAAAACTCCTTTTTATATTACATTTTCCATCTAATAAACACTTTACGACTAAAAGTAACATATTACTTTCATAGAACCATTAAAAGTAGAAGCTAGACAAATACTTGAGTGCTAAGTAACGGAATGATCAAATCCTAGGGTCTTTTGTTTGCTATTTCATCCCTACCTGCAAGAGTACACCAGTTACCAGTCTCGCCCTGCTCCAGCTGTACCTGCCTCAGCCTGGAGGCACCAGGGAAATATGGCCTGTCATATTTATTGAACACAGAGCTTTTTCTCTTCTTTTTTTTCCTTCTCTTTTTTTTTTTTTTTCCCTTTTTTTTTTTAAAGGGTATTGCTTGTTAACTAGGTTTCACGATTACTAAATATAGACTGTTGCTGTATAAACAGAGACAATGAAATGTTGAGTCTACTGCCATTCTGACAACTGAAAACATCCTGCTTAGTTCAGACCATCAGACCCAGAACTGTATCAGCAGCAATGTTTAAGTCACATTAGCAGCCTTCTCAGTGCTCCTCCAGACAAAGAGATGACATTGGAGCCCACTGTACTCAGCCAGTTAATTTTTTTTTCCTATGTTAATAGTATTTTAATATACTTTATCTACAGCTGGGTCAGGGCACTAACAATCTCTTGTAGGTAGATATAATTTCCAGGAATTTCAGCAGATCTTTGTAAAACATGCTTCAGTATCAATATTTATCCAAGATGAAAATGGAATCAATCTGGCATCTCTGTGCCTTCTCCACTTTGAGGTCCCAAATGGATATATAGAGATGTGGGATTTTTTTCTTCTTAATTGATTTTTAAGTTTCAATAAGCCTTTGCTGCTCCTTTGTAAAGCCACCAGACAATGAAAATCAGTTCAAAGGTGAACTAGTAACTTTAAATGAAGCCAGCCTAGAAATAATGGACTTCTGCCCCAAATCATTCCTTTCACTGTGAAGGTATAGTACTGTATATAGAACATAACTAAGGGTTTCTACTCCACAGAGGTCACCCAAGAAATCCCTGCTGGCACCAGAAACTCATTGCAGTGGCTGCAAACAGCTTAGCTGGTTCTACATAAAACAAAACCAATCAAAAAAATGTGATGAGGTATAATAATTATACTTGTCGCCCTGCTCACCTCCCTGATGTCTATGGCAGGAGGAGGTCAGGGACCTTGCGAAGGAAGAAACGTTGCTCGTTATCATCTTAATTGCTTCATATCACTCAGAACACGCATATGGGTGCTACTGATAGGATCTTGTATTACATGAAAAAAGAAGTGCACTTATCATGGAAAAAAAAATAATCTTAGAAATCTGACTCAATTTTGAGAATTTGGAAGTTCTGAGCTTTCCTTGGAAGGAGAGCCCAGTTTTCATCTGATCTGAATGTATAAGCTTTTATATACACATGCGTAAGTGCATGAGGCTTTTAATTATATTAATAATGTTTATCTTGAGGACTCAGACACAGGAGCATTGATTTCAGTTTCATTACACAGCACTGCCAGTAAAACCTAAAGTTAAATATTATATCAGAGAAGAAAAAAATATATATTTTTCTATAATATCTTGCAGACTTTAGACAAATTTATATACATGGAGGATGATCAAATTTATTAGCAGTTGGTGGACTATGCAGGCTTTCATGAAGAATCTCTGAATGATGGTGCAAAGAAACAGTAAGTCAGTTCCTCAAATACCCATTTCTTAACTGTTAATTGTCTAGCAGAAAGCTGAATTATTGTCAGCAGCAAGCTGAGGAACAGCTGGGCTCTTGGGCTGTTCTTACTTACTCTTTCTCAGTACATCTCCAGCATTCACATTCCCACTAGCTAAACCCTGCTTTAACATCCAGAGGGTGTTAAACACGGACTCCTCTGTATCAGCACTATCATAACAACCTACTTCCATTGCCTTTGCCCCAGTGCTGGCATTATACAGATATTATTTGAGTGGGGAAAGAAAAACTCAGTGGGATGGGATTTTGCTCAGTTTGCAGGTACCTCTCTTTGCTATGGAAATGAAGCAACTGTTTGAATTCACCACAGTGGTTATACTGGGGAATAACAACACTAGAGATGAAAGATAGTAGCCAACAGAAATGGTTCTAAACACTGGTTTATTTTACCCAGCTGGTGCAGAAGGCTAACTGTGGTAAAGCACCTTGTCTTGGTGCGTCCCTCTCTGCCAGTCACCTACTGAATAACCAGCCTCTATGAAAAACAAGGGCTTTGTACTCAAGGTGCTCCACAAGAGCACTCTCAATTCTGCTGCACTGATTGAGAGAGACTCGTCTGCCTGGCCTTTCACTGCCAGACAATCCCGACACCATCCCCAAAAGGCATCTGTGGAAAACACGCAGCGTCCCTTGGGGTGAGCTGAGAAAGGTCCTTACACAAGGGCAGTGAGCGCAGAACTGACAAACTGCACAATGAGAGAAACTGAATGAACAGCATGAGCTCGATTTAACAATGCTTTTACAAATCGAAGGCTGAAGAGCCAGAGGCAAAAAAGGCACATATTAGATGACTGGGTCAACGCTTGCCTGATAGCGGGCAATTTCACTGTAAGAAGAAAAAGAAATAAGGAGAACTGTTTTGGAGGTAAGATTTAGTAACATCTAGCTCCTGCACTTAAAAAGAACAAAATCTATCTGAAATGTGTAAGCACATAAAATTTGTCTACCAGACATATAGAAAAGAAAAGGCTTAACACATATCAACTCCTTTATGTGATTTATCTTCAGCTGAGGCTACTGAAGTTGTGTATCAAACCATTCATTCACAGTTACCAGGACGCTCCCATACGAAGGGGACTTACTGACATATTAAATAGAAGCCAGATAAGAACCATCAGTTTTGCAGCACAGCTTTTGCTCGCAGAAAAGTTTTTTCATGCTCTCACACACATACACAAAGACCTGAACAATTAGAGCTACTGACATCACTTATAAATTCTGCTATTCATCATCCCAAATGTTACATTTGGGAGCTGGGGGAGGAAGGAGCCTACAACCAGTCAGATTTAATCATAACATCTGCTAAGAACTCCCAACCTTCGATTTCATTCCAACAAGAAGTAACCTTTAAGAAGAACACACAAAAAAAGCTACACTCTGTTCAACAAAACCCACTTGAAATATTTAATGTCAAGGCACTGATAAATTTAAGAGAAAAGGTTGGGATGTTTCAGTATCTGCATAAAGCAGTTGGAGCATGCTGCAGATTTACAGTGTCTGGCCAGAGCTGGGAGATGGAGCATTAAGGATAAGGAGGCTCAATCCAATGTGCTGCCTGAATCCAAGCAAGCTTTGATTTATATTAATTCCTTCCAATTTTAAAGATTCTGTGCCCATCTAATACCTGTCAGTGCACTAACTGGCTAACTCACCAGGGAGACACTACAAGCTGGGAGGATGTCATGGTGGGGGCAGTTATTCCCAACCTCCGTAAAGCTTGGGAATGCTGTCAGTAATCCAGCCCAGAAACAGGTCGGCTACTCCCAAATAAATCAATGAATGAGCAGAAAGAAATGAGTACAGCAGAAGTACAGAACAATGATTACCCAGGTGTTGATGGCCCCTGCCAGCATCAGTCGTGCACTGATGTTTGTCACAGACTTTCCCCGCCCTGTAACTAAGGAAAAAAAAAAAAAGAAAAAAAAAGTTCTGCACCTTGGATCGCTCATGGAAAAAAGGGGAGGAAATGGGTTTAAAATTACAGAGGAAGGAAAGGTCTGCAGAACGAGAAGAACTTTTTCCTCCGCTTCCAAAAAAACCACACAAAGCTGAAAGCATATAGTTCAAAAGTTTCATAACAGCTTGAACTCCACAAGCTTCTTTGCACACCCCCCCTGGAAAAGGACATTCCTCTAACTGTAGCCTTTAGCAACAAAGCTCCTCCATATACTTCTAGTGGAAATGTGGCTAGTTTATCAGGATACACTGCAAATATGGATTAACAGATTAACAAGAAAATCCAATACAATAATTTTGATGGCAGCACACAGTCTAATCTTCAGGTAGTTCAAACCAGATGAGGTCACCTGTGGCCACCATTAGGTTCAAGGTTAAATGTCTCCAAAGCATGCACATGTAGTGCCACCAGCATTTAGAGGCCGATGGAGAAAAACTAACAAAGCTAATCCAGATTCATCTCCAAAAGATTTCACAGGTTGGTTATTCCTCCCACCATCACCATCAAAAACATTTCCAGTTTAATTTTGTTTCAACAGTATGCTTCACAGACTAAAATATTACACTTAACATTTGACACTAATGTGTTCGAACAAAGTTGATGCATTAAAAGGATTACACATGTACAGATTACTGAGCAGGTTCTTCCTGGATGTCTGCCGAAAAAATCCTGCAAATATCCTGGCTCTAGGCTCTCCCGGTTACACCCAGCATTCATCTCGATAGGTTAGTGTAATCGGTTTGCATGCCACAGAATGATCTGAAGCAAGCAATTGGGCTGCTTTTGTAGAGCCAAGCAGAGTTATAGAACCTGAATAAATTACAAAGGAGGTTAAACATCAGCTAATTCTTCTCACAACACATTGCCATTTATTCTGGTGCCTCGTCAATTTAGTAATCCAGGAAAACCATATATGTGACTTACCTTGTACGTGCAAGCAAGAGATTATTAGGAGGGAAAGGAATTTAAGTTCTCTGTAAGAACAAACCTTGAACATTCAGAAAATAAGAGAGAAAGGAAGAAAGGAGAAAGTTACCAGATAAACTGGGGTTGCAAAACTGAAATAAGGGTTTCGTATTTGCTTGAATTTATTTTTAAGCAGTAGAAATTCACATGTAACAAAGACAATTTACGTCTGCAGACTTAAGTACTGAAAACGCAATGAGAGAAAAGTCATGCAATAGAAGGGCCTGCATGTATCCTCCCAAGCTGCCCACTGAAGGGTCTCTTAGAGGTAGGGACAGGACTGCAATTCTGAACTAGATATACGTATAAATTTTATATATGTATAAAACCACTCTCCTGTGGGCTTTCTGCATTTCTATACTTGCCATTTCAAACTTTTTGTGTTAATTTGAGCTTCAACTTGCTTGGGGGGAAAACATGAATTTTGAAATAAGTCTTTAATCACATCAGTACACAAACACATGTTCCACCAAGAAATAAGTGTTTCTTTCAAACCTGGTACGGGGCAGGGGGTTGCGGGGAAGTATTGTTTTGTGTAACTCATCTGAAAAAGAATTATAAAAGAGTTAAAGTCATACACACCCTTCCTGCCTCTCTGGGAAAGGAAGAGTGCATTTATTTATATATTCCATTCAGAAAGCTATATTTGAATGCTATTTTAAGGCTGCAGATTGAAACATTCAAGTGGCAACGTTAAAGCAATTTGGACAAAAGGGACTTTTTAGCCTGCTATATTTGCACCATACTATAGTCTTTAGATTAATTATCAAATGATATATTTTCAAAAGATTCATGCCACAATCAACGCACAAGTGGAATGGGAGCACTAGAGAACACACCACCACACCCTAAACTGCCTATGAGTTTTATACCTGTAGAAACAAAATCCTCCAGCAGAGCACTCCAATGCTCTTTCAAGTTGTGCTGCATTTTCAAAAGCTCATTCTTGACAGACCTCATGTTTCTGCCTTTTTTCCAAGTAGTTTTATAGCCATATTAGTTGAATTTTGACATATTGCTTGAAAAAAAGGAATTTCTAAAGGTGATATCAAGAGGTGTAAAGGAAGAACTTAAATCCTCACTGTTTGATGAAAATGTCATCAACAGGAAAACAATTCGTTTGTACAATGGGATGCAGTGAACCGCTCTCTTCAAACACTGAATATTTCCATCAATGTCACATTGAGTGATCTTGGCAGATCCAACGATCCTGAGTAATTAAGCGATTTTCTTTTGGTTCTTAACCATGCAACAAGTTCTGATTTGACAACTTATGGGCCCTTGGTTTTGCTTTCAGTTCACAAAAAAAAACCCCAACAAATTCTTCTTTCCTTCCCTCATTCATTCCACCATTAGCCTTTTACTGCATCCTTCAATTTTCAGCATCAACCAAATTAAAAGAAGTGTTCAGAACTCAAACTGCTAATCACCTGCTTGTACTATTGATCAGCAGCTTTTATAACCTACTACAGCTGAATGAGAAACAACCACAGAAATTTAGCAGCACGCTACATTTAGACTTTTGGAAGCAGACATCATCCCACGCCTTTCCAGTAGTTAATTCCCCCACTGTTTTAGCACAGCAGTTTGAACAGCTGTGCAATGCACCAGATAGAAACAGATCCATCTGGAAAAGGATGCATTTCTAGAGGTTTTGGTGTTTCCTCCCAAAATCTGATCACTGCCCTGACACGGAGAATACTTGTGCCAACACAGCATGGGAGACGCCACACAGAGCTAGGAGCGAAGAGCCAGCGCTAGTCAGAGCGGCAAAGGCTCCAGCAAAAACCGCACAGAGCTACAGGCTGACAAACACTAAAGAAAGACCAGCCATCCTCTCCTCTCCTTCAAGACACAAACCAATACATTTTCAGTAATAACTACTGGAGTCTGTGCTGATCAGACAGAGGGTAATCAACTTCAAGACTCCTGGACAGTCAACATCTATGGGGTTTTGTTTGGTTGTTTTTAATGGTTTTCTTGTTTCCTAATAGTAGTCCTAAGAAGGCATAAGCCACATTGTGGCAAAATGGCCACATTATTTTCCTTTCACAGACTGCTGTTACCTGCCACTGGTTCAAGAACAGAAAGCTCTCAAGTGTGCAGTGCTCACCCACTACCTCCAGAATTACAACAGCTTAAAAAAAAACCACAACCCCCTCAAAAGAAACTGTGGGTAGGAAATGGAGAACAAACACCCTTGCTTGAATGGTTTCCCATGAAGTAGAAAGGAGTCCTTCCTATCATTTCCTTTCCCCTTCAAAAGCAGTTTTTTAAAAAAAAAATAAAAATAAAAAAAAATAGAGAACTCACTAAGCAGCTTACATATTCATGAAAAAAGGATGCAAAAGAGTTTGCCTTTCTTAAAACATACACTCTATTTTTCTATAGTCTGAAAAAGCAGCCAATACATTTTTACTCAAATTTTCAGTGATGTTATTCTGCACTAAACCCATATTTGTCAAATTCATACCCAAAAACAGATATAATGCCCTAGGAGGGGCCATTCAGAATGAAACTATTTACAGAGCCTCAACTGCAGCACTCGCATTGTACCTGGGCTATCATGTATGTGAAAGCAAACAGTTTATCAATTGAGGAACAGACTACATGCATTTGTTTCCCTGAACTCATTACCGTACCAAAACCTGCAAAGGAAGGCTTGTCGGATACAGATCACAAAACATGAAAATCATAACTAAATCCAACCATCTATTTAAAAAAAAATTAGTCATTTCCTGTATCTCATCATTCACTTCTCCAATAATGGCAAAAAAATGTTGGTTTACATATATACAGCAGGTAGGGCACCACTATGTAATATCAATATAAAACTAAGGAGTGACCTGCCAACAACAGACAGACAGTGATTTCAAATACCATTAAATAATTAAAGCTAAGTGTCCAAAGGATTCTTGTAACCACGCGGTTTGACAGGTTTCAGGAAGCTGAACTCAGTATTTCACCGCATATTCCAAAAAGAGCTCATGTGTGTTTTACAAGGTCCCTGCACTCCTGTGAACCTTGTCCATTATAAATACGGGCTTTAGATATATTCTCACTTTGAGATAACTTACACAGTTGACTATTTGCAGGGCAAACGAATGCAATCAAACACTAAAGCTTCAAGGAGATTAGAGAGCTGCCAAGGTCTGAACTATATCAACAGCTTGAAGTCAGCTCATTCAATAAAGCTTTGACAGTATTACACTGGCAAAACAAACAAACCCATGGTATTCGCATCAGACATAGCTTCCTGTTGCACTAGCTCTTTCTACTTGTGTAAGGGGGGAAAAAAGCATCTGTTAATTGCCACTTCTACTGAAAGGATGTGATCCTACTATCACAGGAATACTACAACAGAGAGCTGTTGGGCCAGCACCCAAACGCAGTTACAAACCAATGTGGATACACAGATTAAACGTTCTTGCTTTATTCCAAGACTGAATTTGCTCAATTTTAGCTATTGCTCCCCTTCTACTCCACCCTCTTTTTCAAGTTAAGCTGTCACATGGAACTAAGTCAAATGTCTTAAAGAAATCAAAGTATATCATGTCACTGTGTTTCAGTCAAACTTGAAGCTCCATTGCAGAAAGCCTGATCAGTTCCTATAAAACAGTGATGGTCGGCATGAATTACGTTACTGTCTTTTATTCACACTATTCATTGCTTCCCACCTCCGCTTTTCCTTGTTTTGCCTGGAACGGATCTTGGGCCAACACACTGACCCTGGTTCATCCATATTTTAGCCACCTAAAAATAATGGCTCTTCTCTAATCCCTTCATGCTTCTCAGTACCCTAAAATGTACTAGAAGTCTTAAATATTTTGGGGGTGTAAAGTGCTACCTAAAAATGTTTATCCTTAACAGTGATTGTTTAACATTCTCTTACTGGAGAAAAGTTATGTTAGTATTCTTGCAATATGGAACACAGCATCTGGTTCCCCTCTTACTAAAAAACAGACACTCATCTAGTATGATATAGATGAGTGGATATTGGCAAGTTTACCATCTTCATTCATAGCATTTCATATTTGTTTTTTCCTCGCTTCATTCAAAACATTTCTTCTCATTAAACATAAATCAGTTGACCGGTAATTCTTCATTGGCGCTTACCTTCTTTTATCAGCTGTGTTGACTACTACTGCTTTGTTTGTATATTTTTTTCCTGTAAGTTTACCTTTTTTATTATTTATACTTTCTAGTCCCTCTAACCAGGACTTTTATTTTGAAAACATAATTATTGTTTCTCTGAAAAGAATATTTGGTTTTGAAGGGTGCGTAACAAAGCATTTTAAATGGTTTCCAACTATTTCTGTTTACACTTATTTTCTTCCCAATCAGTAAATTCTTCATGGCTTTTAAGTATAGAAATAACAATCCTTCTAAAGCTTTTGCATATTACTATATGCATGCGTGTATAAAAACACACACTCAACATCTCTAACTTGGGTTAACATTTTATTTTTACATAAACTTACTGGCCTCAAGTTCACAAGAATTCATACACAGAACCAGAGGTGCTCTTACCTCATTTCTTTTGAGAGGTCTTCTACATCTCCAGCAGATTGGCAAATGGCTGGAAAATCTGCATTCTCCCTCCTTCTACACATTTCACAGATCCTGTCTCCCTAGTTTTTGTGGTCAAGCACTTGAAAAGAAACTAGACCTTGGAGTACCTCAGCTGTTCTTGAATACCATGCAGCACACAAAGGTCCACATACAGCATCCAATGTTTAGAACTGCAGCATTTCCAAGCAAACCTAAATCTCCTAAGCTCAGGTCTGATTCAGTACATCTTGGCATGTTATTTCTATATGCAAGAAGCTACCTACTAGAGTGCTGCAGGTTTATGCATTGATAATAAACAAACTTTTATTTTCAGAACTATTAGAAGAAAATTGCAGGCAATGATAGCAAAGTTGGGAGCTGATAGAGCTTTGGCCCCATAGAACATAAAAGCAATACACTGAACAGTCATATTCTTCACGACCTATAAGAAGTCATTTTACTTACTATGTAGAGAACACTTTCATACTTGGGAGAAGGCAGATTCTCCATTTCTATAGCTCATTAGTAAGCAATTTCCATAGTTCATTAGTAAGCAAAAGGAATGTAAACCAACACCTTGAAAAATTGTTCTGTGCTTAGTAATAAACTTCCATTTCTTTCCAGGGTTAAGGCAAACATGCACAGTACGTACACTTCAGATTTGCATTTCATGAATTTAACACTAGTGTGGCAGAACAAAAATAGAATAGCTTTATTCGTCCATGGAATATAATATACTAAGTTCTAGCCTTCACTAGAAAACCAATCACTTCTCTATCAGATTTTGGACATTTTAAGCGCTTGGGAACCCACAAAATTGTGATTCTTTCCTCTGGAAACTATAAAGCCTAGCAAAACACATAACCTACTTAATACATCATACTTTTATAAAAAAAAAAATACCCTTTCATTGAGGGCTCTCTGAGCAATTGCCAGGAGAACAAGATTAAACCTTTGAGTGTTCCTGTGAAGGACAGAAGTGCTGGAAACAGATCTTGAGTTAGTAACAGTGCCAGGTACGACCATCTCCTATGGTCCACACATCCACAAGAAATTAAAAACAAAACTGAAAAAACTGTTTATAAAAATCCTTCATTTATTTCTTAAAAACTTCCCTTCTCCATGTGACTATTTTAGTGCGTATGGGTTCATGTGTAATTAAGTGGTATTAAGCGGTATTTCAGCAGGAGAGAACACCAAGAATGTCCCCCCATACTCTCCATACAGCGCCAGACACTCAGCACAGTTCATACCTGAACATCAAAAGCAAGCCATCTGCCAGTTTCTTAAGCAGTGAAAATAGGCACAACTCCACTGACTTCAGCAGAAATGTGCTTATTTTGGCTGATGGTAAATTTGATCAAGGCTGTGCGTGCAGGCTCTGTATTCCAACAGCTGCTTATTTTAAGCCTATCACCACGTTCATCTAGCAGTTGCAGAGCCAGTTGCCCTCCACTGTAAAAGAACATAGACAGACACATTTCTTCCTTTCTTCCACTGAAAAGCACTCAAGCCAACAGAATCATCGCTGGTAACACCACACCAAGAGATCCTGTCACTTTGATTCATGGCATATTGTGGTTTTAAAACTGCTCATCTATACTAGCTGAACCAGACGGTTCTTCTTCTACCATTTCCTAGCAGTATTAATTATTGTTTTAACATTTTAATAATAAATTCTCATCTCCCCTTCACTTAGAAATAATATTTCTGCTTTTAATGCTCCTCTGAATCTTTAATCTTGTCTCCAAGAACATTATCTCTTCCATTAAAATGATGTGTGTGTATATACACACAAATAGTCATTCAATCATTCATTATAGCTTTACGCTTATTATTCTAGAAATACTCTGGAAAGGCTCTTTCCATAGCTGAAATTTTCAGGTAAAGCAGTTTCTTGACAGCACGATACAACATGATCCGTTTGATGAAGCGGGCAAAAAGCTGAAGTCATTTACTTCCGTAACACTGGTTAACATTGGAAGTCTCACTGAGATCAATTTTAATCTGCCATTTATTACTACTTCAAGAACTCTACACGCCTTCAAGAGAATCTACAGTAAACCCTTGCCCTTTTTATCTCCTTCATACCTGAGATCACAAAACTAATATAAGTCACAAGCTTTAAGAAGATATTGCTTTCCTGTTGACTCAGATTGCTTCCAAGCAGCTTTGCACACAAAGGTATCATGGCATTACATCACACGGACCTTTTAAACTTGCAGTAAGAGGCAGCAATAATGCATACAAAACAGCTGGAGAACAGGTTTCATTTCAGCAAGACATTTTGGCGATCCTCTTTAGAGGAAAACCTTTGTCTTCCTGTTAATGGATTGCTACCATAAATGTTTCATGAGCATAATGTTTTATGCGGGTGCTAAGTAAGAAAAAGACAAAAAAATACTTCCTACTTCCAGTAAAACAACTGAACCCTGAGCCATTGAACAAAAGTACTCAGAACAAATGTCTGCGCATACATAGATACATTAAAAATAGCTTCACTGATCAACCAGAAGATTGCTGGGTTGAGAACTGCAACTTCACACTTCACAACGGAGATACAGCAGCGCGAACCTCTGCTGAGTTGTGGGAGACAGAAGACAACCCACCTCAGAACAAAAGAGAAACTTCGCCAGAGTTCTACCAGAGCAAATTCGGTTTCAATGGCATTTCAATTCTCTTCCCTTTGCAGCGTGTGAAAGGATGTTTATGATGTACATGCAGCAAGTTATCAGAGCAACAAATATGTATTTTTGCCAAAATAGAAGGGAAGTACACCAGGCAGTACCATCTCTTACACAGCTTCATAAAGAATTTACTTGCAATTTTTGTAAAAAAAATTAAAGAACAATAATCTACTTGTTTAGTGAGAAGCTTCTCACTTTCCCCATTTTGGCTGCAATTCAGTAACACACTTAAAGAATCCAAGAGTTAAGTTCATGTTTAAGTACGTTCCTGAGTTAAAGCCAAGGGGTGAAAATGGGCTGTTGAGCCAACGTAGAAGGAACACAGCATTAAACCAAGGGTACAGCCTGGACAAGCACAGACTGTGAAACTTAAAAACACGAAGTATGAGTGTCTCCTGCATCAGCTAAGAGCTCCTGCTCCAACAGTCAACAGCATAACAGTTCCATCCACCTTTATCTGGCTGTGCCTTGAGCATAAAGTCACAGTGTCACATCGGCTGCCTGTAGGCTTGTGCCAGCCGCGAGCTCTCATGGCTTCCACCAATGCCTGCAACTATGTGAATCCTGAAGAGACACCCACAAGCCACGTGTCAGATCAGCATTACAGCTACTGGCGTCTGACCATTCGCACCACTCGCTGCAATGGGGCGAAACTGCAAAGTAAATTTTTAGGGGTCCACCTCCCCCCAAGATTATGTTCATTAAATGTGCAAATTACAGCACAGTCCAGATAATTCACATTTGTGAAGCAGTGCTCTAGAACTACTTTATAATAAGAAGGAATTGGCTTGTTTAGCAGCCAGTCCTAAATAGGCAAAAATGAAATCTGTCACAGAAAATATACTCCATTAGAAGCAACGCAAGAGATTAAAAAGATACAATAGTATTTTTAAAGTAGCCATTGGCAAATCTTGTTTTACTTCAGCACTTGAATAATTCAGAGGGAAAACACTTAGCGATTTCATAGTCAAAACAAAATTCTTTGATTCTTTCAGCACTTATTCTTTAAGTACTCTTACAGAGACAGCCCCAGCACAGATTTCCTGGATTCAAAGGTGACTATTAGAGAGCGACAGGCACGTCTGGGTATTTGCAGCTTTTTCTTTATCGTTGTGCAAAGTGGACCAAAACAATGGACGAGGAGAGGAAACTGCCATCCTTCACAAAGGAAGG
>KZ506764.1:87108-106586 GCA_002844005.1 Limosa lapponica baueri | reverse complement strand
GGATTTTTGAGAAGGAGCTAAGTGATTTAAGAGTAAAGTACAGAAATTTGAACTCTAAAAAACCCATGAAAAATCCCAGTCTAGATCTTATTTTATCTCTTACTTCTGCTTTACAAGTGTATTTGAGTCCCAGAACAGTCTGCATAGGAGTACAAGAAAAGGTGTGAACTATACTGCTGATTCTCTAAACAACCAAGGCAAAATACTGTTTGCCTCTCGCTGGGAAACAAGTGTCAGTTTATCTTTGAATTTTTAAGATAAATCTACCAGTCCAACCAAGACTTCTCCTACCATTCTGATGATATTTCAGCCATAAAACTCTATCAGAATTAGTCTGGTGGCACAGAATTTTTATTCTGGTATAAACCTTGGCAGAACTAGCTCTGGTATCATCAGGCAATCCTTCCCCTGATCATGCTGGAGGAAAAATGACATATATGCAATATAAGCTCCACACTGATTAACTGCAAGTTAAATACATGTGTCAGCTAGTGACATCTTTTAACTTGAAAAGTTGTCCAACTGGCAGTACAAGCTCTATATATAAGCTAAATTTTGTTAACGCTAATAACATTCTTGAATGGGTATGGTTATGAATTATAAAATCCAGAATGGTTATGATTTCACCAAAACTAGTTATACCATGGATATTAGCCAGATATTCTATGTGTTCTGAAAAACAGCTTGCAGCTGGAGATGAAAATTCATACATATGTGTATAAATGTATGAATGCATGTATGCACGCATTCATAGAAATACAAAAATTAATATTTAGCATGGGAAAAGGAAATGGAATTACATAATGAATTACCAAGTGTGTAATGAAATGTACTGGAATATATATTGCATGGGAGAGAATTACAGCTCACGGTTTGGTTTAAATTAAAGCTGCTGGGTAACTAGACTTCACTAGTCTGATGTCTTAACAACTGTGTACCTAGCACTTTCCAGTTTGCTGTATTGTCTGAATAATTGAAAACGACATTAAGATTTTGGTGTGAAGTATAGCTACTAGCTTCAGGGTCTAGGTTGCCTCTATTAAAAAGCAGACTTTTGCAGAGTATCTGATGAAAGGTACAGAAATATTCAGTAAGGGGATAGAAAATAGTAGAGTATTGTTATGATGATCCCTCCCACACATACATTATTGTCTAATGTAAAGTCTATGTAGTTAGCACGCATAATTCACTCCAGGACTTATAGAATTATGCAACATGGAAGGAACCTCCAGAGATCATCCAGTCCAACCTCCTACTCAAAGCAGGCTCAGTTAAAAGAGGTTGTTCACGGTCTTGTCCAGTTGCGTTCTGAATATCTCCAAAGATGGAGACATCAGTTCCAAAGGCTGACTACCTTTTGGGGGACAGGGAGGAAATCCTAATATCTACTCAGAATTTCTCCTCTTCTAACTTCTTTTTTTTTTGCTTCTTATGTTATCATTGTTTTTCTCTGAGAAAGACTTGGGTTTGCCTTTTCCACACTCTTCCATTGTATAGTTGTAGACAGCAGTAAGATCTCCCCTGAACTTTCTTCTCTTAAATTTGAACAAAGACATTCCCCTGTATGTCATGAGCTTCAGGCCTCTAACCATCCTTATGGTCCACTATCTGCTTTTCAAGACTTTGTGTTTCTTGTAGGGCTTCGAAATATTTTCTAGCTGGATACGTGGCCTGCCACCACCATTATAAAACCTGAAGACAAGGTTTGGGCATAATCTCATCTCTCCTTCCTTCTTTCTGCAGTACTGAACCTGGATACACAGGTCAGGAGGAAATCACTGTGCTTTTCAGCAGGATGGTATTTCAGGTCTCATGATGGAGAGTAGCTGCACTGCAACCTAGAAGTACTTGCCTCAATTACATTTTTAACATAGGCTGTTTATTTTGTCAAGGCGACTTCTGAAGTTTAACTGTCCTTCTATTAACTATACTATTTGCATAATACTCATGCCCAAAGTACACATTTCATTTAAGAATGTAAAATTTTTTGTTGCCATCAACATTATGGACATCCATGGTGTTTCTTCTTGACTGGCAATAAGAACTTTAAGGACTTTTGATTAAGAACCTCAAGATTGACCCAAAGGATGCTTCACCACAATTTACCCATGAATAGCTCATAATTCAATACCTCATGAAACCATATTGATGGTTTTTGCACATCTCCGACTTAAGATACTTTGCTGTGGGTAGCAGTCAGATATTTTGCAGAACAGATACTAAACTGTCAGGTGTAATTTACATTTTGTCATTTTGCTCCATATCATGCTTATTCGGCTTAAAAAAATAATCAGTCTTCATGGAAACCTTTTGAAAGTAAATTCTTCTGCCCTAGGAAAAATGATGAGAGGTATCATCTGTCAGGGAGAGCCTTTAAAATTCTTTCTAGTGCTTTTCAAAAATCTGTCATTTTTCAGTGAAGGTTGTTTCTTTTTTAATAAAGAAAAGCTGCTCCATTTGCCTCAGTAGGAGTTACCATACAGCCAATATGCACAGCTCCTTAGGATGAGGAGAGAAATGAAATGTTTTCTATCACTACTATTCCAAGTACTACAGTTACAAAAATGTTACATATATTATATATCTATTTATATATTTGAAACAGAATTGAAATACTAATCTGTGCCTGTTGAAGCCTCCTACATATTTTTGGCAAAGAATACATGGTCATGGTTAGGGGCCCATGAGGATTATGTGTTTGCAAAAATGACATCTTCAGAGGATTCTCTTGGCCTTCATATGCAAGCAGGTGATAGTAACTACTTCCTAGATTTAAGATTTCTGTCATTATGTGTCTTATTTCAGCTCCACCCCAGATCCCACGGTAACATTGCTAGCTCTGGCAGCCCGGGGCAATAAAGACCAGTCCCATAACCTGCAACTTTAAGACATTTCTAACCATCTCTAAGACATTCCTCAGTTTTAAAGAAGCAAGGGCCGTGTTCTGCTATTCCTCAAAAGCTTTGTGCCACTTGCTTGATGAGAAAAAGCCACAGAACAATTCAACAGTGTGAAATATGCACTGGTGACAGGTAAAATCAGAGTAATGAATTACTTCTTGGTGAGATTCAGCTGGAGGCAAAAAGTCTGAGGAACCCACTCAGACAGAATAAAGGGATTCCAAAAACTCTGCAGGATAATGTCTATAGCACTGCTTTGTTTGAACAGAATTCAAGACTTCTTTGGAGCCTACTGGGAGCTAAAGTCCCAGGAATACTGTAAATGTAGAGTGGAGATTTATACATAGGGTATCATTGAGTGTAGACATTTAAGTTACCAATTGAGATGACATCCAGGAGTATTTGAGTATTTCCTCGGACAACAGAGCACAGACTAAGGTTATTGATCTAAGAGTTTGTGATCGTGGAAGAACCAGATGGTACACCTTCTGCTTGTGCCTGTGTCTAACATAGAAAGTCAACAGTACTATTTGCCCATTTACCTGTGTCCTCTCTCTTAAGGAAACTGTATTTTCACCTCCTTCTGGCCAAAGCACAAGGTATTCTTGAGAGATGTGAAGAGATTAGTCCTATCTGGACAGAGGATTGTTATCTGGCGAGATAAGCCCTTCAGAGACAGGTGCTAAATCAAGAATATTGGAAACATGCCACAGGATATTCCTCAAAATTTTTAAAAATAAAATATCTTTAAGAGAGACCCTAATTGCAAGGAAGCTTTTGGAGGACATGAAGAATTTATATGCACCTCAGGCTGCTTTATAGGCAGAGCTTATATCAGTGAGAGCGTATTTGCATTCATGAATAGAAATTTTTACCGTTATATAACACGTTGCATGAAAAGAAGAATTGTCTTTGTGTGTCTGTTCTGCCAAAGGGTATGTATATTTATGTGTGTATATTTGTTTGTGCATGGGCTACTCCCATTCTCTTTCTCCCACATGCACAAAACTTGAGTTTTGCCATTTGGGCATTTTTCCCAAAGAAGCAGGACCCATTGCCCACTAAGCATCCAGGAAATCACGAAAAGTTGGCACCAACTGAATCATAGCATTCCTTTTCCTCATGTAGCTGCCAGTAAAGTCATTGGCAAGTTAACAAACATCTGAAGGTGAGTTCAAAATTCATAAAAATACAAATGACATTCAGATGAAGTAAATTAATCGAATTTGTTGGAGAAAATTCCAGACATATTTTATATCATACAGCTATAAAAAGGAACCAGTGGATAGGAGGCCTCCTAACATAATATGGAATGAAGCAGAAATTCCTTTGCAGTCACATATGTGAATCTAATTGTCCATGTCTTTAAAGAATTATGTCAGTATCACTTCCTGTAAAAAAAATTATTTTGGCACCATTCTGTCAAATGGGAAACTGATCTCACTCCAAGTTTACCATCATGTGCAGTTTGGATTACAAATGGGTCATACTTTATGCATGTACTTTCACCATCATGTGCAGTTTGGATGTAGCAATGGGTCATACTTTATTTTCTTTCACTGTAACTTTTCCCCTGGCTTATTTGTTTTAAATTTCTTTATTTCCAGTTATGTGCTCAATAAGATCACTGGAAATGGACAGCTCATACATGGATAACCAGGGGAAGAACCCTCACAAACTGGTAAACAAAAAATGCTGTGGCTTGTACCATAGATGCAAAGCTAATTCTTCAAAATCTGACAATATTCAAATGCCTGCTTTAGGATCCTTGCAATAAAATAAAAGCAGAATTGTTCAGGGGATGAGTCCCATCTGTAAGATGTACATCACAGTGAAGCTATCCAGAAAAATCGTCAGAGTAGGATACACAAAGGTATGTATATATTCGAAATTCCAAATTATGTCACTTGTCATATCTCTGGTTTTTTCCTAACACATAGAAGTTATGATAGAATGCAGTTTTATACTTCCTCCACGGGTATCAGATGTATGTTTTTAAATTACGTATGGCTATTCATTCTCACCTGGTTTATTTTCTCTCCCAGTTAACTTAGACTCTTGCTGTCAAGTTCCAGGGGTGTGACTGTATGTTTCTATCAGAAGGCTGATTCTTATGTACTATATAAATAACAGTAGTAACCTTGACCAAGGTCTTCCCACCATAAAACACATAACATTCCTAATATCTCAACATTAAATACTTAGTCCTAAATTGGACACCTAGTTGCCCCACGTTCTGTTCAATGGGGAGAGAGAGGCACATACAGAGCACATTCAGATCTCATACCCAGTAAACTGCCATTTGAAACTCCTGATTTCTCTCCATTAACAATGCAGACAGCCTACAGCAATCATGCTCTTAATTTAGTCATGTACATTAAAGCAGCTAAGTAGAAAGAATGTGGGCCATGCTGTCTGTGTGCATGTAGCCCTGGAGTCACTTTCATTTGTACATGGTTCCCTACATACTTCATTAATGTTGTTCGATTCACTGGGGGACATTTGCAATTTCACCCTTTAAATTAGGAATCCATGTTAAAAAAAAGAGCGAGTATGAACACGGGACTTGTAAGCACAGATTCATAGCAAATAGCTCTAATATAAATAAAGAACAAGCATATCACTGTATGATTACACTTGTGGGTACAAGGAAAGAAAACTAATGTAACTACATTTTGTTGTGCTCAAAGGACATTCACACTTGTATGGAATTTTTTTATCTTTTTAGAGAATAACATATACCAGTATGCTAGCTAACATGAGTTCTAGTTTTTTTCACAGCTGATCAAGTAAAAGCAAAAAACAACCCCAATATTTATATTTTATGTACATGACAGCTTCATAGTCTATGAAATAAAATATTTACTGTTGGCTTAAAGCATATATACGCCATGGAGAGATGATGCAAGGTCAAAGTAGTACAAAAGATAGGTTACATGCCTCTCTGTTTATCACAATATGTCATAACAGGAGATAGTTATTAGTAATGCTTGTTTTGATTTTGTATTGCTTGATCCATATGTCAATGAGACATATAAACCTACCATCAATGTGTTTATAAGGCTGTATAAATGCATGCAAAGAGAATACCTGCTGCTGCTTGTCTGTTGTATCTCCTAATGTGTCATTGGATTAATCAGTCAGTTCTGCATATAGCAACAGCCTTATTGCAATTATCCTTAATGTCATTTTAGGGTAAGATAAAATATCTCATAGGATCTATGAGAAATCAAGCCAAGCATCATTTCTGATTGTCATGAAAGTGTGTGACTATCACAGAAAATACCTTGATATTCTGTCATGGATTCCCCCTATGTGTTAACAATGCTTGGCTAAAATATTCCACAGGGGCTGACCTGGACGCGTATGAGGTTTTTGTAGCACTTCATTCAGTCACATACCAGTTGGAAGATTTGTTTCTGGGTACTGCTTTGGATTTCAGTGTAAAGAATGAAAGTATCCATACATTAAGGGTGTGACTTGTGCTGTACGCTTTAGCCTCAGCTGGCAACAAAGACCTACTTGACCGCTCTCCCAACGCCCCCCCACAGCTGTGGGGGAGAATTGGAAGAAAAAGGCAAAACTCGTGGGTTGAGACAGACAGTTTAACAGAACAGCAAAGGGAACAGGAAAACAACAACAGTAACACTGACAGAGGAATGTACACACACAATTACGGTACCACAGCTCACCGACCAGACACCAGACACTGAGACAACCCAGCCCGCCCCAAGCAGCAACTTCCAGCCCCCTCCCCTGGCCAGCCCCTGTCTATAGACTGAGCATGGCCCACTTGGTATGGAATACCTGTGTCCCTCCCAAAGCACGGGGAGAATTAACCCTGTCCCCGCCAGAACCAGGATATCACATCAGTAAGCGACTATTAAACCACTTTTTTTTAAATTCAAGTGATGCAAAAATATATATAATAATGTATCTTATAGTCATCATCATCTCTCAAAATTAATAGGGTTTAACTATACAGATGAATATCTGAAATCCTCTTTTGCGAAACAGACAATTACAGATTCTCTTCAGGTCAGTCTGACCTGATTTAGTAACTTCTTAAGTTTATGATAAACTCACTAGTGAGGGTGTTTTCAACCCTGATCATAAAGTCCTAAAAAACCCTTTGTGGACACAACTGACAACTGTGATAATTTTGTTTCCCTATAGAGGCATGCTCCTTCCCACCTTTCTCTCCACCCCAAGCACAAACACATCACAGCTCCCTTTCATTCCCAAGTCCCTGCAATCCAGATTCCAGCTACCTTGAATATACTCAACAGGGACTGATTTGTCCCTTTCTCTTCCAACAAACACCTGCACCTCAAATCCCTACACCCCAAGATCCTCACACTCCAGCTCTAGCTGTTGATAGACACTGTACCCTCATTGTCTCCTGTTTATTTTCTCAAGCAGGTCCATAGCCAGTGACCCCTAAACTCCCTACAGTCCATGTGCCTTTACGTCATTGTTCCAACATCTTGACATAGATTAAGTGAGGACACAGGTCTGTTTCGCAAACCTAAGCTTTTTCAAGTGCATCCACAAAAACTTATTCCACATAAATTAACTTTGCTTATTACTGTGCACAGAGAAGGGATATTCAGAAGGAGGAAAATCTTACATAGCTGACAGCCACAACTTGGGAACTATGAACTGCAGGCAAACTTTGGCCCCACTGACCTCCTGTCCCCCCACTCCTTTTCTTTGGCTCACAATAAATGTTACAAACTTCATGTGGTTGTCCATGAGGGGAACAGAGAGACAAAGGTTGGTTGGAATTCTTATACTGCTTTCCTCGCTTTCTCCCACTCAGACATAGATTCGTGATCCTCTCCAAGTCTTCTATTTTCTCACGCTATTTTTAGAATTGGTATGAACTGAGCATTGGACTACTTTAATAATCTTTTTAGTCTTAGGAAAGACTTTTCACATACATTTGTGTCTGTTTTCCTTCCCTGTGTTTTAGGCTCTTAGCACTTTAGACCTTTCCTTTAGAAAAACTTGTTTTATTATATGTTTTTAAAATGACAAGGCTCGTGTCCCATACAAGGAGTTAAGTGAAATAGAAATAATGATTGATGATATTGTCACAATATTTTTGAATGATCTAATCACGGACGAACAAGAAAAAGGTTGGTTGCTGCTTTCTTATTTTATTCTTAGGGCTTATATGAATATCAAAAAAAAATGTTGTGCTTTAACCAGGATAATAAGGGTAAAAGAACCTTCAGAAGCTTTCAGCAAATTCACTTGCCTTCTTTTCTATGGATACCTTGGTGCTTCACATCCTTTTGTTCAATACTAGAAAACAGTGAAGGTCAGCTTCTTACTTCATGGAAGACAAGAATGGGAAGTATCCCTTTTGTACTTATAAAAACACTTGCAGAGGTGAGTAGATAGTAGCAGCATTTATGGCTACTGTAGGCTGGAAATTCCTAGGGAGACATATCAGGAAGACAAAGGCAGTAACAGTGCTATCAGCAGCAGGTCCAAAAAGCAGCAGGAGGTTTCCTATGCACTAGAGCTCACACTGATAACTAGGTATCTAATGAAGCTGCTGAGAACACAATAGTTATTTTTTGTCCTCCCAGGAATTTTCTACTTTCTAATTCTATTCAGGTATCAAGCTAAGATGAGGTAGAGTTTCCCGTGCCTGAATTGATGTAGGGTTGGAAAGGACATTCAAAAAAAACCAAAAATATGTTTCAACAGAGTGCAAATTCTGATTTTACTTACACTTATTGAATTTAATATATACACAGAGATATTTTTTGTTTCACTAAGTGGAATATTAAAGTCATTGCAGGATCTTGCCTTTATGTCTTAACATCTGTTATCTTGAATGCTTTACTCAACATTTTCCACAGACAAGAAAAGCATTATTCCCTACAGAATGCTGGAAACTACTACTCATCTTATTGCTGACTTCTGATAGCAGGAATATGATGCTGTAGTATTTATTAATGAAGTGCCTATGTACATACATACTACGAGTATGTATATTTGCATGCACACATGGGAAGAAAAAAGCACATCTGAAGCACATGTGTTTGAATAATCTTGGAATATAGTTGTATTTTTTTTCCAGTTTACTGCATAATTTCATAAGAATTATCCATTTCCTGTACTGTGTGCATTGAATCAGAAGAGAATGCTGTTCATTTTTCTTAGCCAAAATGCATTAGAACAACCTAATACATTCCTTTCGCATTAATACCTTGGTGTGTGATGACATCTTGTAATGTCTCTTCCACCAAGATGCACCAATACCTTGTATGAGACCCTCTCAGTGCATCTGGAGCAAGTCTGCCCTATAATACAGATAAATGTCACACATTCCATTTGACTGATTGTTGAAAGGATGCATATGAATATATCATATCAGTCTTCCCAGGTGAAAACAGAAAAGGAGAGGTGAATCCTGATAAATACTTACCTATAACACTGCAGTGACAATGAAGAAGAAAAAAGACATTTTGATACTTTAATTCTGCATTCCAGTATGGCTCAAATGAGTTTTTGATCAGCAAGGATAAAAAGGCTGGAAAAGGGAATACAGCATCTGACTGCCTTTAGAGCCTCTCTCCTCACAAATGCAGAAGTTTTGTAATCAGGTAAATCAAACTCCAAAGTTTTTTATAACTGGGGAAAAATGTATCTAATTTGCTTGTAGGAAAGTTACTGCATAGAAGTCTTGTTATCTTAATAATCATTTTACCTTATTCTTTGCTTCCAGTGTTAAAAAGAAAGCAGTACTTTCCTTAACAAATGCTATTTCAGATGACTACATTTCCTGCCCGTATATGAACTTTTGATGGGGAAAAGAGCAGCTGCAATACCTCCAGTCTAGATCTCTGCATACTAATGCTACTGCACCACATGTATTAACCAAAGTCCCATCTACAGGAGAACTCCATCCCAGACTATATGTACTATCAAAATATAGTTGTGATGGTACAGTGGCTCAAAGGAAAGTTCTACATGGATCAGGTGTCCCAAAATTCTAAGAATCATAATGACCATTACATTATTTGAAGCCATGGTAAATGACATTATTTGATACTTTAGACTCTATTTAGATGAACAAAGTTTGCAGACAATACAGTTACAGAACAGGAAACTCCTAGACAAATACATACCATTTGAAATTAGTTTTGTCATATTTTATCTCTCTTTAACACAATTTTCTTCTCTGTCTCCCTCATTAATTTGTTTACTTATCTTTTTAAGGTGTCTTTGTTATTAGCTTCCTCTTTTTCATTATTAGCTTTCCTCTTCTCCTAGCACAATATGATCTCCACCACGTGTAAGATCTGGCTGAGCAAGACACTTTAAATATGTAGAACAAAGTGTGCTGGTTTCCCCAGCAATAGGAAACGCTTTAAACCTCAGAGTGTAAACATTCACTCACCACAATATGTTTTCCTTCAGTTTAGCGGCTGGCATGTAGTGTTGCCTCCCGCAGGGAATCAGGCATTTCTTTCTTCCATGTACGGCTCAGACAAAATGAAAAAGGATGGGTAAAATTCTCCATGTAGTGTATAAGTATGCAGGCAAGTTAAGCACTATTCAGATTATTTGGGTCCAACTCAGAAGATTGTCATCCCTCAGAAACAGCCCTCTCTCAGCTCCACCATGGAAGCCATGGACAGTGGCAAGTTACGTCACATCACTGGGACAAGGCCAGATCTCCCAGGGCCCCAGTTCACAAGCCTCAAGCCAATGCCAGCTGCATTTCATTAGAAGAAATAAACAGGAGGTGACTGTGTAATACTGAGCGGCTATGGTAATGGGTGATGTCTGGGCCCACTCCTGCCCAAAGAAAATACCCTTCAGATTCCTTTCTCTCCTCATGGTTCCTTTCAGCATGAGGTCTGGAAGGCCAAGAGGGGCCATGCTGTGGCAGTCATTTGCTGAGGTGGCTCTGGACTGAGCATTGCGAGGTGTGAGGTGCAGATTGTCCTCAGGGCGCATCTCAGCAGGAGGTCAGGAAGGGCAAGAGGGGCCATGCTGTGGCAGCCATTTGCTCTGAGCTGGCTCAGGCCTGAGTATTGCGAGATGTGAGGTGCAGGTTCTTGGTGCGTGCTGCTGCTCTGGGCTCTGCCCCGTTCTGTGGTGGGAGCTGCTGTGGTCAACTGCTGGCACAGAGACGGCATCTGCTGTCCTCACCAGGGAGAGACAGGCGGGCAGGGCTGCAGGCACAGTCACTGCTGCAGTTGGGCAGCTCCTCTGCACAGTGCAGGGCCACGCCAAGATGGCGCCGCTGTGGTTTCCACAGCCTCGTGGCACCAACTGGGCCTGCCCAGGCCCCAGGCTGCAGAGCAGGCTGGGTGTCTCCTGCAGGAGCTGCTGAGGTTGAGGGTCTGAGTCACAAGAGGAGGCGAGAAGGGTACGCAACAGCAGTGAAAAATAAAGGGGAGAGTGAGAGGGTCTTTGAGGAAATTCTGCAGGAAAACCTGAGCCACACATAGTAAGGTAGGAGGGACACTGAGGGCCATGGTTACATGAGCAGTGGAGGGTGGCTGCCGCGGTGGGGAGGGCTGGAAACTGGTGACTCCTGGCAGTAGGAGGAAGGTTCCTGATCCACCTTCAAACCCACCGATATGGGATAGGCTCAGTGCCGGGCAATGGGGAGAACAAGCAAGACCTGTCAGAGCCAGCTGATGAGCCTAATGTCCACACAACATGGAAAAGGTGAATGACAATTTTAGGAGACTCTGTTCTTGAAGTAAACTGTGGCAGCAATCTGCTGACCTGACCTGGTGTCTCAGGAGGTGTGTTGCTCTCTGGGGTCCAGGAACCCAGATGTTGCTGGTTTGTCAGGCCCTCAGACTGTTACCCCTTGCTTCTCTTCTGCATGGACACCAGCAATATTGAGTAACCCACAGCATGTTAAGAGGGACTCCCAAACACATGGGGTGAGGGTGGAAGGCAGGGGAGCTGAGATGGTGCCTCCTCAGTCTTTCCAGTAGGGGGGGCAAAGCTCACGCCGAAGTGGACTCGTCCAACAGGCCAATAACTGTCAGCATTGCTAGTATTGTGGTCGTTTTTGTCAATAGGATGCTTTTCAAGCAGTGACAGCTACTGAACAGGGATGTGATGCATGTGACCAAGTGGAACAACAGTGTCTTTGCAAACAGCTTGGTACCCTTGTGAGGAAAGCTTTAAATTAGCTACCCCAGAGTAGAATCACCATATCCTGAAAAGAAGCAAGGACATGAGGGATATAGAAGATATGTTCTGGAGAGAGCTTGATAGAGAGTGTCTCACACCTTCCTTGTCAAAACAGATTGATTTGGGGCTCATCTCAAGTGTCTATACATGAATTGTTACAGAGCTATGACTTTTGGAAACATGGTAGGATAGCTCTCCTGGTTGGAATGTTGCACTGGATATCCAGGCTTTCCAGGACAGATGGGATGAGAATGCAAGGAGGAGAGATTGTGCACTATGTAAAGGGGTCACTCAAATACAAAGAGCTTTGCCCTAGGGCAGGAGACGTAGTAATGGAAAGCTTGTTGGCAAGGGTTAGAGGACAGACCAGCACAGATGATGTTGTAGAAGCCTATGTAGCCTATGGTGACTAAGTTTAGTTTATATACTCTCCTAGTTTATATACTGAAATTATGTGTCTCAGTGGATCACATCATTGTTGCTCTCTGATCTCTTTCTCCCCTGGGGGAAGGACTTCCACAAGCACACACTAACCTTGCATTTAACGGACATGTTTTGTTAATTTACAATTCTTTCTCTAAGCTGTTTTCTCTGGGCTGGCGCATGATCATTCCTGTCCAGCTGCATGGTGATATTTGTTGTGGGTCTTAAAATACACATATCCTCTCACACATAGAGGAAAACATGCTAAGAACATGCTCAACTTTATGAAAAGAATGCAAGAAGCATCATTTCTCTTTCAGTTAATAGATCTGAAGTTAGATAATATATTGTAGAACATTCTAAAGGAGAGATTAATTATCTTTTCTATGGAAGCTGATCAGTTTTGCATGTAAAGTAACTATCCAGTAGTCCATGAGGAGAACCAACACTTCTCTAGATTCCAGTAACAAGGTGAGAGATTAGGAACAGGCTGATAAAATTTGAGCCGGTTCAGGCAGATGTGAGTATTGAACCTAGGTCTCTCTCTGATTTCTCTTACCTGCGAGTTATTAATTTCTTCATTTCTCTTTCCTTTCCCCTTTCTTGAAAGACCTGATTCCTCATTTTTATTTTTGAGTGAAAGGATTAGTTGCTTATCTCCTGCAGATTACACAGCATTATCAACCTTAAACAAAGCTGGTGCTATCTGCCAGATAAGATTTACACATTTACAAGGACTTAAGCCATAAGTCTCTCTTAGGTGCATTCTGTTAGCTACTAGTAAGGGCCTTTGATTAGTATTTTGTCTTTTGTGAACCTCAGCATTCAGTACTTGTCTACCTCTGTGTTTTGCTTGGAGTGCTGAAATGTTTAACTCTGCTTTATGATAATCTCTCTTTTTTTTCTTCAGAAAACTTGAATCTTGAGTCTCTTTTATCAAAGGTTTCCAGGTGCTGTGTAGATGCCCAGCATGTCCCAGCAGCTTCAATGTAACTTTTACTGCTGTGAAGACTTTCAGGATTATATTTTACATGTATGTGTACATGAGGAATGTGGCTACATAAATACTCCCAAGAAGAGGTAGAGTAAGATATAAATTTGGAGTTCATCAGCACCTTGCAAACACTGCACTTAGGAGCATGCTACCAGGCAAGTAGCTTACCTTTTAGGGAAAGTAGGATGTTACTGAGTGTCTGTGCATCTCATCTATCATAATGACAGATTTTATACAGGATTCTAAATCATCTAATCTACAACTCTAAATAAAGCCACTATTTTGTAGTCAGGTCTTGGAAGCAGTTTCCCAGAAGGCTAGGGCTTTCGTGTAATCCAAGCTCCTCCTACAAGTCATGATATATTTTGTTGTATCATGAGTCTTTCTAGTTTAGGTTGTGTCCTGGGTCTGGCGGGGATAGGGTTAATTCTCCCCAGGACCTAGCAGGGATACAGGTATTCCATCCCACGGGAGCCATGCCCAGGGGGTACCCGGAGCCAGCCGGGGAAGGGCAGGGACAGGAAGCCCCCCCGGGGGAGCAGGGCGGTCGGGGGCGTCCCGGGTCCGGTCGGCGAGTGGCGGTATCGTACTCGTGGTTGTGTATTCCTCTGTCGGTGTTGCTGTTTCTTACTCCCTTTGCTGTTCTGTGAAATTGCCTTTGTCTCAACCCACGAGTTTTCCCTTTTTCTTCCCATTTTCCCCTCCCTGCCTCGGTGGCGGTGGGGACTCCCATCTGTGCGAGCGGCTGCCGCGTGGTGCTTTGTTGCCGTCTGAGGCCAAACCTCGACAGGTTGCTTTCTAAATCTGATTTGCTCATGAATCTCCCTATTACTGTCAAAAAGACTCTTCCCTGCCGCTCCTGTGTATTTCTCTGGGGCTTCCCCTGTTTCTGTGCATGTTACGGCCCATTATTGAGTTCCTGTCTTTCTTTGTGTCTTTGTCTCTTTGATAAATTTCTAGTGTTCCAAATTCCTTGCCAGCAGGCAAGAAAAAGCAAACTGGTTCATCCAGATGCAAAGAACAGTAGTTGAACATTATACAGTATTTACATTTCTATTATCTGTCATCTTATGGCATATGAAAAGATGGATATACCTGTGCATTTCACAGTGCAGTAAATTTCAGAGTAGCAGTTTCATAGTTTAAGTAATATTCTGAGATATTTTCCTGATCATAGAACAGTAGAGAAAAGGACTAGACAGGACCTTCAGATAAGAACTACTCTTGCCTTCCACTCCATGTCAGGCAGTGCACCAAGTCAAAACCTTTTTTCTCGTCATACTGCCTTACCAACAGGCTGGGGGAGCATAAGAAGCTTGGAGGGGACATAGCTAGGACAGCTGACCCCAACTGACCAGAGGGTTATTCCATAGCATATGACGCCATACTCAGCAATAAAAAGCTGGGGGAAGAAGAAGGAAGGGGCGATGTTCAGAGTTATGGCATTTGTCTTCCCAAGTAACAGTTACACATGATGGAGCCCTGCTTTCTTGGGAGATAGTCGAACACTTACCTGCTGATGGGAAGAAGTGAATGAATGATTTTGCTTTGCTTGTGTGTGCTGCTTTTGCTTTCCCTATTAAATTGTCTTTATCTCAACCCATGAGTTTTCTCACTTTTACTCTTCTGATTCTCTCCCCCCATCCCACCAGGGGTGAGGAACAAGCAGCTCTGTGATGCTTAGTTGCTGTCTGTGGTTAAACCACGATACTCAGCCATCAGCTGTATCAGAAAGCAACTTCTGACAGTATCTAGGTCAAGGAACTTTGGCTACCTATTTGAACAGGTAAACATCTAAAGCTTCTAGGGTGTGCTTATTGTTAAACACATAGTTAGCTTTTCATTACATAAAATAATTAATAAATATCAAAAATTCTAAAATCTTTTGACTCTGCTGCTAAAGATTCCATAAGTTTATCTCAATTTTTGGGAGAATGTGTGAGAAGTGCCTTTTCATTTGCGCATTTTATTAGAGTCCTTGCAATGACTTTCAGGAAGATGTTGGGGTCACTAATGTAATAAGTAAACATATTTGTGTCTTTATTTTTTAAAGTCACATATCATTTTTTTTTTTCCCAAAGGATTATTATCATCTCTGCCATAAACATGATACTTAAGCTCTTCTGACCCAAGTAGGATCCCTACAAGATGAGGAATCAGAAGTTAGGGTCACAAGAGAAGTTCTCCAGTTGTTTTATATTAAACTTTCAGAATATTGTACACCTGAGATTGGTAGCTTTGAAGGTCATTAGAACTCTTTCCTTCTGTAAACTGTATTTTCTATGAACAGTAAAACAGAATTCTGAAAACACTCCGAGATTTCTAAAAGTACAGAAACAGAGATGGGTCAGATGACCCTAGATGGGTCAGACGGGTCACCTGGCAAAAAGACAGATAGTTATACAGTAGTGTACTTTGATTTTTCTTTAGCTGTGTTGACTCTGGACATCTATGAAACATGGTATTTAAATTTAAAGAAACATCCATAACTTTTTGAAGTGCTTGAATTAGGGAGAAACTGTAAGAATAACTCACAGTACATACTGATCAGAGGATGAGTCTAGGAGTCAAGAAATGTTGTATTCATGGACTCTATATCAGAAAAAAAAAGTATATTGCTGATTTTTCTATTTTCCTCAAAATGCTAAATAGGATGCATGTTTTTTAATAACAGAAGTTTATGCTTTGACTAAAAATCAAAGCTTTCAGATGTCTGTATCATAAGAATGACTGTAAATAATTCAGTTAGACCCTAAGGTAAAAATCAGGAGTATCAACATTTAGAAGATGTAGATTCAGGAGTCCTGAAATCTCTTTTCCCCTCTGTGAAAAGTGCTGGTATTATATTGGTCTGATCCTGTGGTATATATCCCATTGCAGCAATTCATAACTAATGATATATTCCTGCTTAATCAATCAATAAATAGCCATCTAACAGTCTGTAATTCTATCAGGTAATGTTACTGAAAACTGAACAGGCTGCGTCTCAAATACAGTGCTGTTGGTTGCTTTCAATACTACTGCTAGTTTGTTCTGAGCATATGTTTTAAAACTTTCCATAATATCTTCTGTGCTTTCCCAGCGCTGTGTTTTCACTCCAAGATATTAGATGACCACATATACAGGCAGAGGAGTAAGCATCAGCGTACCCATGGTAGGCTGAGGTCCGTCTACCTCTGTCTTGTATATATCTTCACATACAGCCTATTTCCTATTTAATTACCTGGTTCTGAGAAAATATGGGCAATATATAGCTGAGCAAATAACTAAGGGTGAGTAATTTCACAAAGTGGGTATACTTTTTAGCTGCTGCAATTACTATCTGGTTTTTATTTTAACTTAAAATTATTCTGAGATAATTGTAGATATAAATATGCAGAATAGTTTCAGTCTGCTGTATTTACCTGACTTTCATGAGATCTGAAATTTTAGACAGTGCTTAATGTTCTTCTCAGCCACAATTATAATTAGGTAAATATTGTGAATAACTGGGTATGTCTGTACTTTTCAGGAGTATTTTACTTAAAATTCTTGGGTTCAGAAGTAAGTTTTCCTGCCAGTAATCCACAGACAGTGAACCCAAAAAAGTCAGCACAGTTCATGAAAATTCATTAAAAATCTGAACAAACATTCAGAGATGGTTTGTTTATGTAATATGTAAAACTTTTCTAATTATAAACACTTTGTAAATTTGGGACTTGACAGCAGCAAATCGGATGCTAAGAGGTAGCAACCCGAGAATGGATGTTATGGGAAAAGACTGCTAGGACACAAAAAATTGATGGTGGAGCTAATGTTGTGAATTTTCATTTTGTGTGGGTGCAGGTGAATAGCATGTGGAAGAGTGGAGAAAGCTGCATTTCCTGCAAAGAGAGAAACTGAGTCTCTGTTCTTTCCTAGGGGAAAAATGTGCTCCAGGTTACCTGTGCACGACTCTATCCTTGGTTGTAAAATAATTTTGATAATGCACACACTGCAATTACTAGTGGATATTTATTGCAAGAAGTTACCAAAGCCTTATACCTACCTGCATATGTAGGTACATATGTCTTTGAATCCTTTGTTATTTTTGTAAAGTAAATGTTTCGGTGACTTTGGAACAAGGATGTATATGTGATGAGGTTGTGCTAATAAAACATTAGTTATGGTATCAGGAAACCACAGCTCGAAGGCTGTTGAGGAAAAGCAGAGGATTGTAACAGAGACTCCCCAAAAGTTCAAGTGCAGGATAATTGCAGAGGCCTGGAAAGTGCAATCATGGAGCAATACTAGAGGCGCCAGGTCTATTAACACAGATCACGAATGGTTATTTCCTGGTCATTAGTGAAATGCAACTTCGGGAGCTGAGTGGAACTTGTTTCAGCGATAAAAAAGAGAACAAAGAACATGTATTACACATATGTGAAGCTTACATTACATAGTATATTTGGATAAACCATCAAACTGTGAACTAGTGAGAAAACAGCAAATAAGCAGAGTGTTAGCAAATGTATAAAAATGCCCTAAGCAGACCCAGATTGAGGAGGAAGCATCAGCAGCAGCTTCAGTGCTTCTCCCACAGAAGAACTTGAGGTGCTGGCGACTTATTGTAACCCCATGCTTCCGCTTCTCTTCAAAGAAGATTGGTACCTTAATTTTAGCACCCAAGGGGCAAAACAAGGGTAGAGATAATGCCAGAGAAAGATGTAGATACTAAAAAGTTTGTGTATATGTTTTAACTCCATCATTATTGGGAATGAACTGTAATAGTTGTATAATCATAGAATAATTTAGTTTGGAAAAGGATGTCTGGAGGCTGTCTAGTCAAATTACCTTAGTCAGAGCAGGACCAAACAGATGATATTGCTTAGGGCCTTCTCTAGTTTTGAGTATTTCCTGGGGTGGAGAATTCACATCCTCTCTAGTCAACCTGTTCCGATGTCTTACCACACGTGGTGATACATTTTCTACTGACATACAATCAATCAGAACTGTCATGTTGGCAATTGGGCCTGTTGCCCTTAATGCTATCACTGTACATATTATCTACATCAGCTCGTGGTGGATGTCCGGTGTTCTATACAATTAAGGTGGAAGTTGAGAGCAAACGATTTTGCCTCAGCTGAATCAATGATTAGGTTGTAATTATGCTTCAGAAATCTGAATGCATCACCTCCAATTTCCCAAAGCCCTGTCTTATTCATGCTCCAGGGTAAAGCACCTTCTCATCACTGAATGCCCAGGAGTCTATTTAAGTAATACAGATGAGCCCAGTGATGAATAGCTTACCTTTTATACATTGCTATAATATTTTTTCATCACCACCTGACTGAATTTTCCATTATACATTAACGATGGGCAGAGCTGAAAAGGTTTGTATTTCATGTGCCGCTTTCTACCTGAATTATCAACATTTTTGGAATCAACAATATTTTGAATTGCAGTTCTCCTTCAGAAGAGGGTTTTCTCTTTAGAAGGAGCATAAGGCAACCTGTTCCAGCTCTTGGACAGACACATAAAGTGTATTGTACTGTTTATGCCTAAAAACAAATCCGCAAAAATATAAAACAGTTAACCAAATTTTTGAGGGTTTTCAGGAAAACAGGGAATTGTATTCAATTTCAAATGAATGCCTTTGTTAAATCCTTACATGTTTCACAGTAATACTCAACAGAAACCAAATATTTTTAGGGAAATCATGCAAACATTTGAAATAACTTCTGTAACGACATCAATGTCTGTTTCCTGCAGCTCAGAGAGTGCCTTCAAATGACTATAGACTTGACTGCTGGAAGAATATGGAGCCTCATGATACTATTTTGTCTTCTGAAGCTTCTTTGCAATTTTTTACCAAAGAGATTGAAAAAGTTGTTTTGCACACGGTGATCCCTTGGATCGTTCCCGGTGAATTACATGAAAAAATGCTTTTTAAAACAAACTGAAGGTGTACATACACAATTCACAAAAATCTCTTAACTGATTTTTTTTTTTATCTAATG
>KZ506764.1:72882-87098 GCA_002844005.1 Limosa lapponica baueri | reverse complement strand
ACAAACTGAAGGTGTACATACACAATTCACAAAAATCTCTTAACTGATTTTTTTTTTTTATCTAATGAATTCAGAACATAGTAACAATTTCATGGATGCAGAAGTACTTTATATCTGCATGTCTGAAAGCACTCTAACACACCCTAATTAATTAATTAGAAATTCCATTTCACAGATAGGTAATAGGAGAAATAGGGCAAAATGCCTGGCTAGTGATCCCACCATTGGTCTTAAATGGCACAGAAGTGAGGTACTGTTATTCCAGCCCAGACACAGCAAAAAATATCTGAGATCATCATCTGTAGCCATGTGAAAAAAAAGTATTTGCCTGGACACCGGGGAACCAGAGGTTCAACAGTAACTGTAAAATGGGAAAAGTCCCAAACTTTCCACTTTTTGCAAGAACACAGATCACTTCTATGCACAAAGCACTCCTCTCCTGAAGGTTCTGAAACTTTCTTACTTTCCTGGTTCGTATTTGGAGTGAACAGGAGAAACGATACAAGGAATACTATTGGAAACCTCAACCTCGTTTTTCAATAGTAGAGAAATGCAGACAGGCTGGAACTTACATTTTAAAAGCTAATTCTAATTCAAGCTCATTTGAAGTGAACTGCCTTCCTGAACGCAGCACCTCAAAAAAATTCTTAAAAAGTAACTGAAACACAAATGACTGAATAAATAAATAATCTTCCCTGGTAATTTGTTCCCTGGCAAATATAGGTAAACCACATACTGAGCGTACAGCTGTGAGGCAAGGTTGCTTTAATACTTTGAGCATAACATGGCTGTAAACCAGCAGGCAGCCATAAACACCAATAGAAAGAGTTTAAATCAATACAAAAGAACAAGGTTTCCAACTGCAGCCTTTGCAGTCTTAAAAACAGCACTAATAGGCAGAAGAAACTCATTGCATTCACCATACAATTTTATGAGTGTCATGGAAGTTAAGAGTCTCATTGGCCACATCAGCAGGTAAATCCTCTATATTTGTGCCAAAACTAGCACGAATGTAGATAATATACAGCAATGGATCTGGGCATGGTCTTCAGCTTTTCATCAATGAAGAGCATTTGGTTTAGTGATGGGTTTTTTTCAGAGTTAGGTTGATGGTTGGACTAGATGATCTTAAAGGTCCCTTCCAACGTAGACAATTCTATGATTCTGTTGTTTAGGCACTGTGCGTGGCAGAACTTCACTTTGTTCATTTACACAGGAGAGCTAACTCTGCAGAAGTTTGTGATGTGCATAGTTGAAATAAATCTCAGATGGCTCAGATTTATTTCCCATATGATATTTCCAACAGTAGAAATTTTAAGTTGCGTCTTGCCTTCTCTCTCCACGTCCTCCAGTCAATGGCAATGCAGTTCGTTAACCCTGGCCTCCTGAAGGTAGAGCCAGTTTTGGGTTTTTTTTAGAACTTCCAGTGAATACATGATGTCATGGCTACCTAGCAGATGAGCTGCAGCTAATATGACAGTAATCACAAATCACCAGCTAGGTTGCACAAGTTACATTCTTCCTCTTTCCAATTTAATTATTCCAAAAACTTAATAAATTACAAGTTAGTTGTATTTTTATGGAAGAAAGAAGGGGTTTGTTTTGCCTGTGGGAAAATCCAAAGGACCTGTTCTCCTGAGCTTTATCATACTGAAAAACACAGCTGAAAGAAATATATTGAGGAAATTCCATATACATGTGCTCATTTTGATAACTATTCCAACAGCACTTAGTTTCAGGAGTAAAACTGGTCTGAATGTTTATCCTTTCACACCTCTATGATAACAAATTTACATCTGTAGAGGAGATTACATGTTTTTTAACTGTCTGTATGTCAAATTTTGAAATAATTTATTTTTATGATTTACCAAACCTTGAATTTGGAGATGGGTGCTGTTCATGACAATAATTTTTGATTGATCTTTCATCATTTTACTGTTCATCCTAGGCAGGGTTAGTGATAAATAATCGGTCTTTAGTCCAAGACAGATTTCCAAGATTACTGCTGAATTGCCTGGGTTTCTTGGATTGTTAAGAGTTCTGTTATTTGAATTGAACTGTAAGAAGGTATATTTCAAACCTGTAAACTAATGAAAACTCCTTTTTTGACTGTCAGGAGATATTCTCACAGAGGCATAAATTACAGTAGTTTTAGGAATCTAATTTGGGCATGGTATAGAGGAACAAAGTTGGAAAATAAAATCTTACTATACCTAATGCAGACAAAGTATACAAAGGTGGATATCTATATAGTCAGTATTCATTCCCAGGTATTACATATAATGATTTTTTTTATGTATCTGTTGCTGGAAACGGGTTTGAACAGGTTGGAAACAGGTCAACGAATGAATTATTGAAGGATCTGGAACCGTTTTTATTAGTATTGCTAAACCTTCACACAGAAGAATTTAGAAATTCTTTTGATAAATATTTGTATGGAAATAATCTACTTCTGGTCTTCTGCGTTTTCACCATTGCTGCTCAGCACTAGTGAACAATTCAATAGTAACAGTCTTTTCTGAAAGGTGTCAATTTTTGGATCTTTCTCTGACACCTATAATCCAGGTTGTCAAGGTGAATGGAGGAGAGGAGTAGCTGGGGCAGAATTGCACAGCTGTTGCTGAGACAGACTCACATGCACAGGGTTATTTGCAGGGTCCCTAGCCAATGAGGTACATTGGCTCTAATGGTAAACATTATTTTTTGGGAAAAAAAAAAGGAGCGCAGTTTAAAAAAAGTTGATAAATCATTGAAAACTTCAGAAATCCATTTAAATGACAAAGGTCCTAAACTGTTACATTCCATGTAAAAAAAACCATCAGATTTTAACACTAATGATTAGTCTGTTAATTTAAAACTTTTATTGTGTCCAGGTTCTTAACACCTGCAAGCAAATTGTTCTGTAATTTAGCACTAACGATGATTTGATGCTGTAAATGTGTTAATACTATGTAAATGCAACTGCGAAGTGCTTTTAAGAGCACAGACTCATAATACTGCCCTGTCACTAAGTGAACCTTTCATACATTTTGTGTTGCTATTTAAGTAAAAAACAGAACCATCGGGCTCTGTTGATAGAGCTAAACCCTTTAGTTTGAAAATATAACACTTTGAAAGATAATTTGAGGCTGCTGAAGTTAAAAGTTGCTTTTAAATTTGAAGGTACCAAATATATTGCACACGTGCACCACATTATTTTTCAACGCATTATGGTCCTTACTCTCATCATATCAGTGTGTGTGTTTGTGTTTGTAGCACAAAGATAAATTATTCACAACAAGAAATCTACCTGAAGAAGAAATGTTACTGTATGATACTGAAAGTACATACAAGATCTTGGTAATTTTTTTTCATAAAGACCTTATGTGACAAAGCTTGTCTTATATACATTTAAATAGTCATGATCATATCTGCTATTTTTTATATATTTGTAAAAGTGTTTGGCCCCTCTACTATATTTTATTTTAAAGTAAAGGAAGGTTATTAAGCTACTAAAAGTGATAAGGAAGTTTACTTGTTTTGGCAAGTTATATGAAACTATCTGTGCTCTTTATTATGAATTTTAACTATAAGAACGAAAAGAGAGGGAGATTCCTTACCAGTAATTTCATCTCTCTAAAAGAACAGCCTCTTCTACTCCAGACAGAATTATAGTAAGTTTAAGAGTGTGACAGAAAAATTAAAAGGAAACAAAGCACATAAATCCCTGGAGAGATAAATTTATGCATGTAAAATGACTTTCATTTAATCATATTGTATGCCAGAAAGGTTATCTGCTATTAGTTGGCATCAATACATCTTCAAGGAGCACTTGAAAATGTTGTTTTATTTGAGAGCAAATTTAAAAATTAGTTTGGTTTCTAAATGTCTGAACTTACAATAAATTACAAGAATGGTCTAAGCAATTTATTTGGTGAGCTGATCTTTTAAAATTACATTTTCAACATTTTCTTCCATAGGATTTCTTATCTGTTATCGGTGAACCTCAGAGTTAAAAAAAGGTTGTTTCCACAGGCACTAAAACACACAAAACTTTATTTAGCCCGTGTGTCCCTTTAGCAAACAACAGTCAGATGGAATCCTCGGGAAATGAGAATATTTTCAATAGCTAAAACTATTTTCTAACTGGTAAAGGAGGGATAACAGCAGTGGCTGTCTTGGTAAGTGCTTTTTAGGCCTTTGAATTCGAAGTGCTATATAAGAACATAGTCTTTTATCATTTAATTTCAGATCCTGGCCAGAATAAAGAATTCATGGCAGGTGAAAATTCAAAACAGTGGCTGAAAGGAATGAAGTTAGTACAGAAACCTTTAAAGTGCAAAAATATTTGGATGCTGTTCACTATGATTTTCAGCGTAATTGCAAGTAATTTTTTATCCTATCTATCTAAACCGATTTGCTCATCTTTAGTTACTGCTATTGCTCTTGCTGCATCTGTTTTTTTTCTGTTCCTCTTGCTTTCGCAATGTCAGTAGCACATTATACTTAATGACTCAATGACTCATACCTTTTTTTTTTTTTTCACTGTGTAGGACACTTTAGTACTATGCTGGAAGAGAAGTGCTATCCAAAAGAATAAATGATGTTAATTTTAAAATATAATAATGTAAAAAAGAAACAGGAATGCAATTGCTAAGAAGAGGAAATGTTGCATTTATTATTTTTAGTCTTGTAAACATATGCAATTTAAGCTTAACACACATGACCATTATAAGAGGATTTCAATTTTAAATTTGTTCTCTCTTCTCTGAAGAAATTGACCAAACCCCCAGTGACATAAGTATTCAAAACTGTACCTCATATTTTTAATTGCCAACCTAATTCAGAAAAATTCTATTTAGAATCCATTTAAAAAATGGACAATTTCTAATCATAAACCTCATGAGAGCAATTCTTTCCTTTTTTCAATAGATTAGATTTATGCCACTGGTGTAACTCGGAACATGGGACTACTAATGGTTATATGCACCATTCTGCTGTACTGAAGCAATATACTTGGGGAGGTCTGGAATAAAGCATAAGCAAATTAAGCAGTTGCTTAAGACAGGTTGCATATGACTAACTGCTGAGACTAGAGATCTCACAGAAGAAAGTCCTGTTTGCGCAACTCAGTAAAATTGAATTATGTGGTTTACTTTTTGTTGTTGTTGTTCTTTCTTCTATTGCAGAGAAGCTTTCTTCTGCATCTGGAAGTACAGGATGGTTAAGATTATTCCAGAAGTCGTCTGATCTAGCCAGGTATTACAGAACTTACGTTCTTCGTAGACATCTTCATTTGTTCATTACATAGACACGGTCTTCATTTGTGGTAGTAGTCCTTGACACAAGTGTGCAGGCATCGTCATCAAGTCAATACATAAAGAGAATTCTGAAGTTGGGTGTTTGACACTAATTTAAAACATTTTGCATAAATCCAAATAGTAAATAAAATCACATTCATTTAACTGTATCAATATAATTGCAGCCTATGGAAGTGAAACATTGCTCCCTACTCAGTTTAAAGTTTATTTTAAAAATGAGTACTTTTATAAAAGTAATACTTTTGGGATTTGCAGGTCTGACCTTGCCTTGAAGCTGTCTGTCTGAATGCTTTTGAAAGACACAGTTTTTCATCCTGCCTTAAATCTCTCGGAGAGAATACAGCCCATTGGCTTAGACTAAGCCCATTGGCTTAGACTTGATTTTCACACTTTGCTCCCACACACTGACATACACACAGAGATGCATACACAGAAAGGCTGGATAAATTCCTTATGTTAGAAGGATTAGGAAATATATACTTTCTGCTAATTTAAAGGGAACGTTTTGGCTGAATGTGTGAGGCAAAAAAAAACTTACTTCAGTGTCATAGCATCTTAGCAGGCAGGCAACGCCAACTGGAGCCTGACTTTTGCACTTGCAGCTCAGAGACCCACAAACAAAACACTGCAAGAACAAGGAAAAGAAGCTAAACCTTGAGATTCACATTTGAGTAAGAATATTTCCTAAGGTTTGAAGGCATTTAGCTTATCTAACATTTGCTTTGCAGTTCTCCAGTATAGCTTGGTTTTGCTTGCTTTAGAAATACCAGGCTTATTTGAAATACCTGAGACTGGAAACTCCAGCTCCACTGAACATGAACACTCAACTCAGGCTTAAGTAAGCCCCTCACCAGTAGAAGACCTTAGATTAAGAGTGTCTTTCTCAAAATTGTTTTAATGGTTAAACTCAATTTATTTTTGTAATCTGATTGTCAATTTCTATTAGAAAGATAAATTCCAAAGAATAGCAGGCTTTTCTGTAAGGTGGGAGTGAATTCGCTGCTTGTAGAAAGGACAAGTTAACAAGTGGTAAATTAGTGTAAAGGAATCTTAACAAGGCACGGTGGCTTGGTTTGGTTCAGACAATAAGATCACAAAGAAAATGTTCCAAAATTAGTCTTACACTCAGTTCCATATGTTTATTTCTGCTCTTTAACATTTGATTTAGGGGAAATTCCATTAAAATTCAGGATCACTTAAAAAAAATAAGTGTAGGCTTGCTAACACATCTACAGATTTACAGGAAACTTTAAATGAAGTTCGATTAAATTACTTTTTTATATAAAGTGAAGCACCTTTTGCATCCTGTCAAGTATCTTATGAAGTCACAACAGCTTTAATTAAACTCAGTTGTCTAAAATGCAGACAAAATATCCCAAAGGTAAAAGGCTCACTTTGTCAGGACTTTGGGAATTGAATAGCAAAAGACAGGATTTGGGTCTTTGAATTCTTTGGATTTGGTGAGAGAAATTTAGAAAGGTTAAACAAAGGTTGAACGTGGTTCTACAAGACCTTCAGAATGGCGTTCGTCTGCTCATATGGTAAGGTTAACCAGAAAATTCTGCTGCCTCTCCCTATAACAGGCTGCTCATTTAATGTTCATTATTTAAAACTAAAGAGGCATAAAGGAAAGATATAAATTCTCATTTAAATGACAAATTATAAAATAAACTTAATAGGGACTTAATAGATTCAAGTAGCAATTGGAGATTAAATACATTCAACAGATATTATTCTCTACGACACACCATACCCCATTAAAAACATAAAATGAAGAAATGAAGTCTAATGATGGCTTTTGAAATTACTGAATGACATATGCTAATCCTATTTAATCCTAAACTTTCCTACTAAGAAATCTGGCCATTTTAATTAATATACACTAAGCAGGTCTCATCTGCTCAGAGTTGGTTAATGGACCAAAAGATGATGATAGAAAAGATCCACTCCTCATCTTCTTACTGCCTGTATGCTCCCGCTCCCCCAAGAGAGCTGGTCAGCTACAGATCTGCTGTACCCTCCTAACCTTTAGTACAACTTTAGTAACTCCCCAGGACCACAATTAAGAGACTTTTTAGAGCAATGCAGCTTTGAGTGAACTAATTTAGGTCAAACTACTGTTGACGCAATTCTTCCCTCAATATGGGAATATGGGAAATGGACTAAATTTTCTAAGTTAAAATCTTTGGAAAATATTCTTATATCCTTTGTGTACGTTTTCCATCTTGTACCTGCAGTTTGATGTGGGGATGGAAGACAGTAATGAAAGTCTACAATGAGTTCAAAATGAAAAAAATACTGAAATTTCGTGTGAAAGCTTTTCCATTACCATTATAGAACCAGCCTGGACAAAAATTGTGTAAATATTTTTTAACTGATCTGGACAAAATATTGATTTTTTTTTTCCCTTAAAGTCAAGAGAAGATATTATATTCTTAAAATGATGTATTTTGTATTTTGGATCATCATTCTGTGATCATCTGGATCATGCACTGATCATTCCATTTGCTACTATACACTTGCAGTATTACATCATCAGCATCATTACTCAGACTTAATGAATGAGAAGTTACCTGCTTGCCTTACTGATGATTATTTTTCACTTTTATAAAGAGGTAACTTGTTAATCTTAAGGAGTAGGTTTTCATTACTTTATTTTCAATATTTCAGTCCCAGTTCTTAGTGTAAATTGATACAAATCCTCTGTAATGCAGGTAGTTGAACTGTCAGAAAAATCAGACTTTCTTCAAAAGGTAATAACTTTTAAATTTATAAAATATTGTTTTATCTTGGAAATCCTGAAAGTAGATTTTTTTTACAATGTCCAATCTAGGCATTGCTTAAGTAATCAAATATTTATGAGTTTCTCATCCTGTCTTTTCGGGTCCTGGATTTCTGGAGCATCTCTTAATCTGAGTAGTTGACCACCACCCTAAGTATCGTCAAATTATAACTCGGCAGGTAGTATTCACCTCATCATACTCCAGGTCACACAATGCAACATTTCTGAGGATTTTCAGTAACTATTGTGGATTAGTAAAATGTAAGTGTACTTTGTCATTGAAATGAAGGAAGAAGATACAAAGAGGAAGATCTCCTTTGTAGGTTCCAGTCCTCCGAGCAGGATAACTTTGTCCTGAGAGAGAATAGCACCATTTCCCTTTGGTACTGTTGAGTTTCTCTCCACATGCCAAATGTATTTTATAATGTGTTTGGGTTTATTGCATTAAATATACATTGAAATATTATGTACTGTTCTTAATTTTATCTGGTGAAAGAAGGAGAGAAGCAGAAGGGAATAAGCTGTGTTGCACATTTCTTGGCAGTGCCTGACAGCTCTCACCCTCTGGTATTTGATGCTGAACCGTGTGAACCACTGCTGAAACACTGTGATCTGTTTGGGTGATTCTGGTAGAATTTCTGTTCAGTAAAGACAAGCAAAAAAGAACTTAAAAAAAAAAAAAAAGGAAAAAGGGGACATTTTTCAACACAGGAGTAGCAGTTTAAAAGAAACGCATTACCTGCCTATTTCCTGTACTCGCTACTAATTCAGGCTAAATACTTCTTTGGTTCGCCCCTTTTGTGTCACGAAAAGGCATTCATTACTCTAAATGCAGTTTCAGGCTTTGTGTCAGCTTGTAATAGTGCAGTTTATCACTACAGCAAGAGTGAAAAGCACAGAAAAATTAGGTTAATCAATACCACTGCAGTGTGTTTGACATTACATTCAGGAAAAGTTTAGCATGTCCTTCCTAACTACAGGCCTTAAACTGCCTGAGGTCTGTGCATGCTCCTGATGCGAATGCTGGTTCTTCATGCAGATCGGGGGCAGAATGTGCCGTAAGCTTTTGCTAATCGTGCACCCCCTGCAGACCACTAGCACCTTGCGTTGTAAAAAATGTGACACCACTGCTTCCAATATTCCTCCTCCTGAAAACAGCTTATAATGTTTCTGAGTCTCTAATTGGCAGTCCTATGCAAAATCCCTGACCAAATGTTCTGTTTAAAATGTGTCCTTATAAGCAATATTTACTTTTTTTTTTAACATTTAAAGCTATTATTGTTGGGGGGTGGTATTTGAGTATTTATGAGTGTTTTGGTACCTTTACACTGGATCAAGGTGGGAAATGACAAATTGACACTGCGGAATGTATTTCTGAGGCCCTTCATTAGCAAGGGATGGGATGTAGCACCATAAGCAACATAGGGAGAAAAAAAAAACTCATTTTGTACTGCAAAACCAGAGGACTTCCCAAAATCTGCAGATTTTACATCTATGATAAAATTTTATGTGAATCACTTTATTTGTGGAAAAACCATGCTCTTTTATACCGAATGAAAACGAGCAAATGCTGGTGATATCTGTGATGATGCTTTGTGTTGACAGTAACAAGCTTATGACACCTTTTTGTAACACTGAAAGTTTACTCCCGTGCCTTTCATCCCAAAACTTCCCATAGTTTTTTGTGTAGTTTCCATCTTTAACTTATGTGCTAAAAGGCATGAATTTACTTGTAGTTTGCTCAGAGCAAGGACTGAGCACCATGGTTTTTAGCATTTTACAAATCATTTTTGTATTTTAAAACACATTTCATATCAGTTACTTTAAATGAGATGTTGTTGAAGATACATCAGCATTTACTGCAAATCCTGAGTAAAATATTCCTTTTTTAAAGAGATACTGTTTACAGCTTATAGTATTAATAGTCTGAGATAAAGTTCAAAGACTCAAGGATGAATATCATGCAGATTTGCAGAAACCTGCAGTCCAGATCCTTAGTAGGCTTAAAGAGACATTACTTCATTGAAATCAATCTGTACTGGAATGTTTATCTAAAGCTAATTTAAAAATCTTTCATCTTGAAATTGAGTAAGGTAGTTCATAAATATAGGATTTCCTGCAAGAGTTATGGTATGAGTGCAATTTTTACTTGTACAAGGACAAAAGGGCTACTCTCAGCATAAATTAGAGATAGAACAGGAAGAGGGAAAAAGGACAATTAGAAAGATTACACTGGTCAACTGATAAGGCTTGAGTACAAATGAGATATGCTCATTGAATTAACCCTGAGCTTTTTTATACTGAGTCGAGTTCTGATGTGCTATTAAAATTTTGTAACTTAAGGTTTATTTCTGATGTCTATTTCTACTTATATTTTTTATATGATTAAAAAAAGCCCTTCCCACCTTTAGATGAATTTGTTTTAAATTCAGAAGGGGACCATTACGATCACTTAGTCTGAACCTTTGTATAATGCCTGCCACATGTTTTGAAGTGAACTAATACCACTTTCTCCATAATAATTTTGTATTATTATGTCTGTTAATTTTTTGCACAGTATTTCCACAAAGAGAAATAATACGGGTTTCACTGGGGACGGTGTCTCACTCTATGATTTAAGTTGTCTGTAAGGCAACCATGGGCATTCATCCCCACTATTTACTTATCTCTGACCATTATTCAGAGAATAAGTAGCATTTTCTGGGGTAGGGCTTCCAAAACCTTCCAGTGGTTATGTCTTAACATGCTAGATTGTTTGGTTCCTGAGCCTGTAATTATTTACTTGGAAACACATATAAGTGTTTATAGATTTATTTTTAAAAATGGGTCCTAAAGAATTGCATTTTTAATTGATATTTTGAATTATTTAGTTGTGTTTTTGTCATTGAATACTGTTATTATCCTAATTTTTAATCATGGGAGGATACATATTTCTGAAAAACCGGAGGGCAAAACTGAGGCTTCCATATCTGGAAGGTACCTCCTTAAAGCCAATACCTTGTATTGTTTTGCTATATTAGTGTGTTATTTGACAGAGGAGGAAGGACAGAAGCAGAGTCCCTAGTGAATTAATCCTATATATTAAAATATTTCTCCTAAAGGAATCTGTGTTATTCACGCTTGCAGGCCCAAGTAGAATATATTCATTATAAATGCAAACCCAAGAAGGAGTCCAGCCGTGATTCTGGATGAAATTATCTAGAGGAATTTTGCAGTTGTAAGCCAAATGTCAAATTCAGTAAGAATCCAAGGGGATAGTAATACGTCGAGGGTGGCAATAAAGGTGCTTTGGACCACAGAGTGATTCACCTAGTCTTGGGGCCCCTCTAAGTGCTGGCAAGAGTGCAGTGGATGCTTGTAGGCAGACCAATGTCTGAGTACTTTATTCTGGCAACTAATAATAAATCTACTGTGTATTTTATCAGCCCTGATATTCTCTGGATAACAGCCAAAGGGAAAAGCATTTATCTACCATGTGCATCTACTTAAAAGCTGGAACAAATCTTCATTTTTATTAAACAAGTCACTCAATCATGGGCTTCATTTTTGCATAGCAAGTGCAAATGATTTTCTGGAGCGTTTCTGTACAATTGTGCTCTTTCCTGGAAAATCTACATTAGGAAGGAGATACTTTATTAATAGCAAATGAAATGTTAACCACCTAAAAGCCAAAACTGAATGAAATTTTGTAATTGTGCCTCTCGTTTAGACTTAGCATATGCATCACCTTTTTTGTACCCTGCGTTTCACCCAAGTTCATTTAAATGAATTTTATAGTGCCATATGATGTGATGAACTAAATAAGGGGAATGATAATCATCATGACTTGCTAAGTATGAAGATTGGAAAATTGAGATTGGGCCCATTTGCTACTTTTTATAGTAATAATAATTTTACTGAGTTTTCAAGTGATTTATCATCTGGAAAACCATGATAAAATTCAGACATGCTAAGTACTACTACATTATCAGGCATTATTATGTGGAAAAAAAATTGAGCTATGAAACTGAAAACTTTTGGAACCCAATGTTGGGTATATGAAAAGTTGTTACCAGAGTTGTATGACAGTTTGGCATGGTCTACTAAGTGTATATTGACCATTTTGAAACGTGGCATTTTTGATTTGTAGAGATTCATATGAAACTCTACTTAAACGTCACTTCACAGCTGCTCACACCACCTGAAAACCCCATGAATGATTCAGAAGAGTTCTCTATAGCTTATTGACACAATAAGTGAATAGGTTATTGGAATGTTTCTCAATGGGGTTTAAAAGCAGATTATTTGACAAACAGGCAGGAAGACATGACTGCAACAAGCATTTTGGTACAACTTCTGGGCTTATTAAAAATGTGTTTTGGGCTATTTTAATTAGACAGGTTGTACTTCTCTGGCTAGAAATTTGGAAGACCAATGTTTGGAAAGAGGCTAAAAACATAAAGCCATTTTCTTATACCAAAGCAAAATCATCTGGGTGTTTAAAACAGATAGATGCAAACAGCTCTGCTCTCCTCTGCTTCAGATATAAAATAATAAAGCTTAACTAACTGTAGATTATTATTTTTGTCTTCAGTTATTCCTTCTTCCTACTATTAAGATTCAGTAAGATTTTAGTTTGAGAAAACTGATTTAAAGCCCAGTATTGCTGTAACACTAGGCACCTCTGCTTTGCCACTTGACTGCAGCTGATGCATCTAAAATTATTTGCAAATTTTTAGGTTGAATACATTCCTGAAGTATTTTCCAGGAGCCAAGGTGGAGCTCCTCTGGGACGCTATTGAGAGCGCTCCACATGCATTAAAGGCAGAAGGTACCATCTCTGGGAGGAAAGCACATTTTCCCTCAGGTCTTCTAGTAATTTGTTCTCTGTGTATGCACGATTTTCTACTAGTAATGGTAAGACAATCTGAGATCATAGAATCACAGAATGGTTAGAGTTGGAAGGGACCTTAAAGATCATCTAGTTCCAACCTCTCTGCCATGGGCAGGGACACCTCTCACTAGACCAGGTTGCTCAAAGGCCCATTCAGCCTGGTCTTGAACGCTTCCAGGGATGGGACATTCCCAACTTCCCTGGGCAACCTGTTCCAGAGTCTCACCCCATTCACGGTAAATAGCCATCAAATTTTTATTAAGATCATCATAATGTCAATATATCCTACTAGTCTATATATATATAGTAGAACATCAATGAAGGCAAAATACAAGGATTAAAGAGAACAAGCAAAAAAAAAGATCTTATGGAAAGCTCAGAGTTTCCTGCAATGTACTACAGCTCCTGCTTCATTTAGTGTTGAGGGCATATGCCATCCCATGGGATGATTCTAATTGTGATGGCTATTCTAAAGAGAATAGAGCTTTTACTGAAATGAAGTTTGATCTCCAATGAGAAAATTGAAATGTATGAAATCAGCTGTTGTTATGAAATATTCTGACTGCTAAAGGGATGTGGCAATAGTCACAGTTTGAAAAAGACTATGCTTATTCTTAAGTGTCTTTTATTCTCTTTTTCTTCATTATGGAATCAGTACCCACTGTGATTTCCTTCTTGATCAACCTAGCATTAACTAGCACCCTCTACAGAAGATTTCTCTTTTATATTCACTCTGATATTCTGGCCCTGTGAGAAAGTTTTATAAGCTCTAGCACTGTGTTAACCGTGACACCTACTTAGTGCTGATTCATGTCTCTCTGGCTTCAATCAAACACAAAGTGAGCTTACATCTGCTTGCAAATGATTATGTAGATGTGCCATTATAATATTAATGGTAACCCAGGTCACTATAGAAGAAAAAGATTATTCAAATTCCCAAAATAAACTACTATGATTTTCTAAAATCTTGAAAATAATGTTATTTCCAGTGTCTGCCAACAATAGATCCAAAGGGGGTCACCTGGTAGACAGGAATCTTCAAGTCATATAACAATTTGGCTTTGCCATTTTCAGGGCACATAAATCATCATGTGATCTCAATCTAAATTCTGCACAGAGTTTGCCATAGTACTTTTCATGAGAGAGTAATTCATCGTCCTTAATAAAGGCATCCTGACTGGGAGTCATTTGTTCTGCACTGGCTATAAAAGCACATTACTGGTGTAACTTAATCAGGACTGTATCTTTTGGTAGCTAAGTC
>KZ506764.1:41077-66261 GCA_002844005.1 Limosa lapponica baueri | reverse complement strand
TGAAAACTGGAAGTAACAGTGTGCATACAAGAGTTTGAGGTTATGATGGAGAAGAAGAAAGAGGAGGCAAATTGTTACTAAGATCTAAGTCTGGAGTTCAAAGACAAATGAAAACAGCATTCAGCAGATCCTAAAGGAAAAGAGAAAATAAGATAACCACCAAAAAGAAGGATGGCAGAGAGGAGGAAGACAGTTTTACACCAACATCAAAAAAGCAGAGTTCTATGATTAGGATTTTTTTCTCAAAAACAAATATTTAGCAGCCTGTTGTCATAAAACAGAAAATGAAAAATAACATTTAGTAGGCATGGTATCATAAAGTATCATGTTTTGTTTCTGCCACAGAGAAAGATGTAAGATTTGTTTCATAGATAAATTTCTATTAAAGCTAGCAATTCATCAGTGAGATATCACATCTGATGAAAAGACAATATTTAGTTAATCACGATATGAGGCTGTGGCCATGGACAAATCCGATATGAACCTCACACCAGCGAACGGATTTCCAGGAGAGACTGGCACAGTGCACCAATGAGATTTAACACAGAACCTCATTTATAACAAGTCTGCTATACTGAAGAACTAAATGAAAACAGAGCTACTGCTTTCATTTAACAGACGGATTTATAAGGCCTACATTGGTAACAAAGAGGCTGGAAAATCTGTCTTATTAGTGAAAACTGAAAGATAGAAAATTGAAGATTATGTGGAAAAAGTGTTTGCATGTTAAAAATGCATCAATTGGGTATGCGCCAGAAAGGAAAAAAAAAAGTCATTTCATCTAGCTGAAAGATAATGCTGGTACAGGAAGAAATGGATATAAACTGATGACGGGTACAAGCATTCAAGCTGTAAACTAATATAATAATTAAAATTAGGGAAATAAAAATCTGGAAAGCAAAACAACCTCTTAGTTAATGTGGTGAGGGAAAAAACTAAATTTTAAGATGGAGCCTGGGTGATGTATGAGATCAGCTAAATTATCTCCACATCTCCAACATTGGGAGACAGGACTTAATGATCCAGGATCCCTCTTGTAATCCCATGTGCCTGGGTTTGAAGGCATTTTCATGCAATTGAAGATATTGCTCTTGTAACCCACAAATAAGCTTGAATACTTAGAAATGGAGAAATAAAACTGACATCCTTAAGGATAAACATGGGAGACTCTTCAAGATATGTCACTGCTGTCATTAAAGAAGCTGATGTACTGCGGTGTCTGTCTCTGTGAGCGCTGAGCGGTGTGCAATGTCAGTTCGAGACCTACATGACATGAGTGAAGAGAAATCTTTGGAACGTAAATCCCTTGGCACTGGCACAGCATATAATACCATTCCTGATCTTTATTCATTTCTGACTCAGGAAAGCCAGTGTTTTATTTCACTGCACAGTTTTACTGATTATTTTGAAGTACTAAACTTTCAGATTTCTGGTTTCTCCAAACAAATTAAAAATATTAGCGTGAGACCAAGACTGACAAGGTTCTAGCTCCAGTCATGAGGAAAAACCCAGTACTCTCTATGGAGGATCAGTTTTCTTGCTGATAGTATTGAAAACCTATAGCATAGATTGCAAAGTTTTATGGTAAGGAGCAAATACCACTGCCAGCGGGACACCATGGGAGATACACTGCAAGATCAGAAGAGAATGGATAGCAATACTCAGGTAGGTTACTGCAGCAGGGGAATCCAAATGGCCTCCTCTTGGTGACATGGCCTGGATAACAATGGATAATAAGGGAAAAGTATGAGTTTAAACTATGGTGTGAACAAAGTACCTTACCCACCCCTTAGTGAGAGCGTTTTAGCCAAAACTGGTAATACTGTGAGGAAATCAACAATGATGAAATTTGCTTAAGATGACCGTCAGCCTGACTGAACAGTAACCAAAGTTCTGTCAAGAGCCTTTGGTGAAGAGTCAGTTGAAGTATAAAATAAAATTAAATATAAAGGAAAAAAAATTGTAACAGTGGGAAGAGACTTTGGAACTGGAAGATCAACCTCACACAGAGCTCTTGCAGACCTAGCTACCAGATCCACTGAGAAATAAAATAACTTGCCCAAGTTAAATTTTATTCTTGTGGTGAGAACTTGCATAAAAATTACCTAACACCTATGTTTTTAAGGAAACAGGAAGTATTTAAATGCATAGGCCTTCTGCCCAGAAGTAAGTCAGGGAGAAATGAAGATGTCATATTTCTGAGTGTTGGAAACAGCCAAAAAATGCATTTAGTTTCTACTTGCTTCAGCCTATTTTACCTTACCACTGACCTCAGGCCTTTTTTATGTCTTCTGAGCTAGTTCCACTTAGATTAGGTACTTCATTATTATTAATTTTACTATTCTACATATTTTCTTCCCCCTACTGACTTTAAATATATGATTCATAGTCAGATAAAGCCCTAATAGGTATTACTTCCCTTAGCCATCTGGCCACAGCCTGGACAATACTTGAAGTTAAACCTGAATTTTAACTTCTTGAAGAAATAATTAAATCAGTGTTAGCAGCAGTCCATGTGGAAAGCGTCTGCCTAGTAATTCATTACCACCAGCCTGTCTCTAATTTGCCTGTGCACATGGTACCCCTACAGTAGTGTGAGAGAGGCAACAGATCATTTATATAAATTAAAATCAATAGGGGGCTGAGGACTAAGCCCAGTGGAATATCCTCTGGGCAAGTGGAAATTTTAGAGACTACGGACTTAATCTTAGCTGCTTGGCTTCTTTCATCAAGGTAAGGCTTAAAAAGATTAATTATAAACTATGAAATATTAATACCTGATAAGCTTTTGAGTGAAGATATTATATCTCTGCAGAGTCAAAATGAAGGCTTCTTCAGGTTTCAAAGTACAGTATCAACATGCTGAACTTTTTCAGCTTTAAAAAAGCTTTTTATTTTCAATCTCAATTAAAGGGATTTTTTTCTCTTTCCCTGAACAATATTTTTTTTAAATAATTAATTTATTAATAAGAAGTATAATATCTGATATCTTTGAAATTTATTTCTTGGCCCAAAACCAGAAAGGAAAATGTTCTTCATTCTGTACTGCTGTTACAATGTACCTGTCATTTCTTTATGTGTAAAGTTTGGGAAATTCATCCTACCCTTGACTTTAATAGGAGCACTGGTTCGTAGGGCTGTAACTTACAGTAAGTGAGAATCAGGCCCAAAGCCTTCATGAATATATTTATGTAGACAGAATGAAGGTAGCTAGCTAGCTAGATGTAGATAGATATTTCTGACATTCGGAACATCTGAAGGACTAAAAAGTCCCTATTATTGTAATGGCTACAATGTTGCATTTCACAGAACAGTTAATGAGATCTGGATGCAGGGAGTGACCTATTTAAAGTAATTCAGCAAGCAAATGGTGGGGTCCCAAAGCCCCTTGCTGTCACCATTAGACAGAAAGCACTGCTTCTCTCAATGGGTTAAAGTTGACAGGCAATAAAAAAACCCTTTTCTTAAACAGCGAGCAGGTAATAATTCATACTAAAATCTACATTTTCAGTTTCAAGACATATACATTAGCCTCCCACAGAATTATATTGTCATTTAATTTGTTATTTTCTGCGCTGACATCTTGTACTTCAGTCCTGTTTGCAATTCTGGGTATTCTCATTTAACTTTGGTGCAGGGACTGTATCTTTGCTGATATTGTGAAGAGCACTGCTTATCTATTGTATGGTATGCGTAATACATAATGAGACAATCTGGGTCTTGTAAATCTAAATTAAATGTAGTTCTGGGAACCGTGGTCTTATATATTGAATATTTTCCATGTCTTGCTTTTATCAAGCAGCACTTATCTAGAAAATAATTGTATGCATGTGACCAATAGGCAATTGCTAACAGATTCTGCCATCTCATATAAAGGGTTTTGTTTTGAATCAAGCACAACTTACTTTCTGCACTTTGTTTCTAAGGATACAGTCATGAACAGGGAACTTTTTCCTCAGGAGCTCATCTGTTCCTGCTGCTTATCCCTCACCTGAAGTCATAATCCTTTGTTTGTGGCTATAATCAGCTCTGCAGAAACTAATTGTGATGTCACAGGCAGAAGATTATGACTTCAGGGGCAGAACAAACAGCGGGAGCAGGTGACCTTTAAAACACAAGGCGTCTCTTTTCATGCAAAGATTGTCTGAACGAAAAATGAGAGAGAAGAGAAACGTGCCTATCTTTTTTTGAGAAGAACACGTTTGTTTGGATTTATAAAAGGCATTAATTGGCTTGCAAGAGTTAATTTGAAGTGAATTTCTCTGTGATTATATCAAGGAGAGAGAATATATTCAGTATCAGCTGAGTTTGGTTTCTAATTTCTTGTTTGATTAAATGACAAATGCAACTACTGATGCAATCAGCAACTTATCTATATTTTCACAAGCTGGAATCATGGAACAACTCATTTCCTCTCTAGCTCACTTTTACTGTGAACTCAGTTATAAAATGGGTCAATTTTTAAAAGGTTTCTGCTTTTTCTCTTTCCCTTCATGTAGTGAACTGATCAGAGGGACTTGTATTTAATAGCTTTCTAAGGGAATGTTTGCATGAATTCACAGCTTGTTATATGATAGCATTAAAGAATCAGAGTTGGTTTGTGTTTCTTTTTATTTGTGGAATAGTCAGAAGTTTGGTAGTGCAATATTGCTTGTACTAACCAGATTTTTTTCTTCAGTACTATTCTGAGAAAATGTAACTATGAGGGCTTAGCTTGGAACAGTGAGAACTGGTATAAATGTAAGTAGCATTTTAAAGTTTCATAGGGAAGCTTCTTGAGATCAGTTTCCACTGAAAATCCTTGTTTATGGTGTGTTATTATTGAGATTCGGACAACAAGGTTCCGTCACCACAGATGACAGATCTGTGCTCCATATGAAAGGAGTGTACCAACTAACAGGTTGATGTTGGTGGTCTGGATACCAATCTATCAGGAGGCTGAGTGAAAACAGACATTTATTTTAGATAGCATTTCTACCTTTTTTTTTTTTTGCTATTTTTTTTTTTTTTCCTTTGGATCCCTTAGTTGTAGAGAAATTCTTATGTGCTATTATCTGTGTACTTTGATCTGGGTAAATGACACTGAGGGAGTCACTTTATTTTCACTTTAGGATAAGATTTTGTTCCTGAAGTAGGACTTTCTTTTTAGGATGAGATTCACTTATCCTGATATTTTATCTGTGAACAGCTTCACATCTACTTTGATCAGAGATGTGAACTGTACTTAGGCAACTGCCTTCTTTAATATATAAAGGGGCTGTTTCCCAATGCTGACTGTTTATTGACCTGCAATCCTGTCATGAATTTTGCGCTTAGGGATGCTAGCCACCTAGAAGTTACAATTTGAAGATGTTTTTTACGGAAGGAAGCTCAGGGAAAAGTGTGGGTCTGCTCTGGGAGCTCAGATAAACCATTCTGTGTCAGTTTTGTCATCTGTAAATTGCAGAATACGAGCACCTTTTTTTTTTCCTTTAGGTCTGTGGCTCCAAAAGCACCAACAAATAGTACTAATGAGTAAATCAGTATTGGAGAGTCACAGTACAGTCTTGTAACTGCTTTTCGAATGCCATTTACCAGATGAATGTGGAACTGTGTAATTTGTGTATGCAATCATGATCACTGCCCCAACCAAGTAAGTGTATAACTGACCAGAGAATTTTATACTCAGAATTTTTGAAAAAAAAAAAAAACAAAACCAAAAAACCCACACACCACCCAAAACAACAAAACAAAATAAAAAATCCCAAACAACCAAAAAAACCCCAAAACATATCTCCCCTATAAGCACCTGCTGAATCTACTACATTGAGGTTAGTTCAGAATTTTGAAGAATCAATATTTTTTAAAAGAAAATGGAAGAAAATATGTTCTTTATAATATATAGGATTAAATTATGCAAAACTATCATTGTATCATTACAGCATTTTTCCAGGTAGTACTAAAAAACATGAGGAAAGCAGGAAAGCATGAAAAAGCATTAGGAAATTAAAAGAAAACCTTACTTTTTCTTTCACAGGTACTGTAAGTGACAGATGGTATTGGAGTATTCCTGAAGAGTATAATAGACAGTTTAATAAAAACCTATGTTCCTCAATGGCACATAAATTAACTACAGTCTTTTTACAAATTTAACATGCAAACATATTTCCTTTGATAAATATTTTAATTTCTTCCCCCCGTAATGATCCAGCCTATTTTGCACACTGGTGGAGAGTAAAATTCTCCCAGCATTTCTCCTGACCTTTTACAAGTTCTAAAATTACTGCTAGCAAAAAATTGTTTTCAATTTAATCTCACTAATTATGATTATTGCAGGGCAGAGCACTGTAGACTTAATGGCCATTGACATAATAACACAGATGAGCTGAATAAGAAAGCATCTAACAACATTACTTGCAACAAAGCTACATCTTTTTATGCCCTATTTTTATATGCAAAGAAAAACAACTCTGTAAGGTTTTTAAAGTTTTTATCGTTATGTACACAGTAAATGCTTTTATGGAAAATATTATTAAACAAATTCCAGGCTGCAAGGAGAAAATAAAACCATAATTTAGTTCCCTATTCTACCACAGCTCATGTATAGCTTCATCTGAGTGGTGCCTTTACCTTAGAGCAAGAAAAACATAGCTTCTCCTATCTCTAAATCTGGCATCGTTAAAATATTTAAAAAATTCTATCACAAGACCAGTAAAAATTTAAATCCAAAGGAAAAAAAAGGTATATTTTGGATCAGTTCTAGTTCTCAGTGCAGATGCCTTAACTATTTGAGACTAGTAAAAAAAAAAATCCCATCAATGAACACAGCAGAAATGTTCTATCTTCTATGACATTCAAAGAGTTAGTAAATATCTTTGGAAAAATATATTAGAAGATGCAATATCAAATTTTGTTTATAGACTCTTTTATGTTATGAAGCAAACTGCCTCAGGGGTAAGGGCATAGCTACAGAATAACCACTGAAAAAAATAAGTTATAAAAGCTTCCTACTTTATTATTGCTATTCTAATACATGTTTCAGTTTATTTATCAGCTCATTATAAGTTATCATGAATTATTAAAACGAGGCTTCACTTGTCAGAGTAGATGAAGAAAATATGTTTTGTGATGCATTATCTTCTCTTTTATTTTTGTTGCTAAACTAATTCTCAAACTTAGTAAATTACAGTAGGCTTTTACAGCTATTAAGTATGATCCTGTGTTAGTGATTTTATTAGGTATGCTCGTACATGTCTCGGAAAATACCATAAATATAGCTTTTTTAAAAGAGATCTTTGTATTGTTCAGCTTTCTAAAATATAATTGGGGATTCCTCCATAGATTTATTCTGCTAGAGAATGAGCTATCAAATGCCTTCTTGTTCTTTTTAGAGCTGTTTAATCAAAAGCATGTTTTGTCCTTTGTTTAACATTTGATATCTAGAGCAAAAGATACACAATAAAATTAAGGCAACAGAAGGAAACCTGCAGTGATGACTGAAATTAAAGAGCAGTGGCTCATACCCATTCTAAAACTGGTAGGTCTGTAAATTCCCAGTAGCCTAATAAACTGATTCTTGGAAAGATGATGGGAATTGCCCAACTGTTGGCATACATTGGAGAGACATTCTTCTGTTTCTCTAACATAAGGTACCTGATCTTCAATTTAGAAGATCAGCGAGCAGCACATGATCCCTTCCAGTCTGTTGTAGTCTGTACAAAGTCAGGTTCAGAGAATTAGAATCAAAAGAACTGAATACAATGTGTAATTTTTGTTACATAAAGATGCTTTTTAAATAACTTCCCAAATTTTCTTTTTCTTTTTTCCTTTATGTAACTGCATTAAAATAAAAAAAATGCTCCTTTTTAACCATTGTGTTGCTACAGATATACTTGATGAATTACTTGCAGAAAAGTAGAAAAAACCCACTCGAAACAGTCCTCCGTGTAGGATCTATAAAGTGCACAGAGATATCCTTCAGTGTGGTAGAGTACAATGCACTTCATCTCCTTCTAGTTCAGACTCTTCCCCTTTGAATGGACTACCTCAACATTTTCCTGTACTTAATATCTCCAGTCAGAATCTGGGATTCTCATCTTTTGTATATCCAACCAGCAGCGCAATCACCTTTATTCACTGCTGAAAGTATTTTACTACTTAATGCCTTCTATTTAACAGTGTATAGAAAGACTCTATTGGTCCTAATGTCTAAATATGTTTATGGCCTCTGAGATTATAATCTCTGACAAATACTGTGTTCTGTTTGGAAATCTCCAGTTAATGTTGTTCCTTCAGTTACATTTTCTCCTAGAATATGACAAATAGCAGTCAGATAGCCAGAGGTGGTAAAATTGAAATCTGCCTTTGATTAGTTTTGGTTTAATTAAAGAAATCAAGAGATTTGCTCAAGAGATTCATTTTTGTGTACTTAAATGCTTTCATTTCCAAGAAGACTCTCAATTTGTACCTATCTCAGAGATTTTAAACCAAAAATGAAGTTTTACTTTGGAATCCAGTGCTTAGTCACAAAAAGGTATCAAAGATAATTATTTTTATTTGATGTCAGTATCATAGTAGGATATCTGAAGAAAAAGACTAATTTTAGTCATGATTACTGAAATATGGCATAAATAACATCAAATACATACAAATACATAAATATTAATATTGATGGTAACTATCTAAATTGTAATCTAATAGCTTCTTTCCCAACTCTGAAGTGTTTTATTTATATTAGTTACCTCCTTTAAAGATGTTTTGTTACATGAATGGCAGAGGTCTCCTGCTCGCACTGTTTCTGTATAAACCCAAAACTTGTATGAATTAGCATACCTGAAGATATGCAGGTGGATCATTCTAGCTCATTAACCTTTGAACTTAACCTTTCAGTAGGTTGTATTTGCAACTAAATTCCACTATATTTTCAATAAAGCAGTTTGTGACTTACGGGTTCAATATTGTTATTATTAACAACATTGTATTGGATGAGTTTTAAGCTAGTACAATTATTAGAAAGTTAATTAGGAAGAAATGTAAGTTTCCAAAGTTTCTCACAAAGTTTTGAAACATGGAGCGCTAACCCAACGACTTGTCATCTGTTACATTTCAAACTCCTTGCCTGAATACCCTAATGTATGATATTTTTTATTTAAGATACTTTGATTGGTGAACAAGAGCACAGTAAATGGCTCTAGTATACACATTCATTTTTCTTCTTTGACATATGAAATACAAAACAGGTCACACTAATTAATCAAAACTTTTAGCATAGTGGGTGGGGTTTTGTTTTTTTTCTTTTTAAATGTTTTGTTTCTCTCCTTTCTCAGTAACTCGTCCTGATGTTCACTGCTCTGGCAATTTGATGTGCAATTTACATTCTTTGAGTTACAAATCTGATTAGAAAATCATATTAGTCATCTTCTCCTAAAGGATAAGTGCAGACAAAGAGACTGAAAGTCTGAAATCCCTATAAAGTACAGTCCGAAAAGTTTGTATTTGCCTTGATTAACTAAGGAGATTAGTGATACATATTGGATTACAGCCACTTTTAATAATGAATTTGCATTAAATCAGTACAATCAAGAAGAGGAGGATTAGAGTCTATGGCATATGTATTTATCCACCTAATAAAATTGTTCATTTGTCGAAGTTATTGAAATTTTAAAACAACTACCATGGTCTGTATAGATTATATCACAATGACCTAATACAGTGGCAACTACGTGTAGGTCTTCACGGCAGAAAAAAAGGAAACACATACAGACACAGACACACACATGAACACAAGCATAAAATGAATTTTAATCACTGTTATTCATATATCCACCAGGGAGAAGCCCAATGGGACATGTGACTATGCACCACCTTGACAAATAAAGGAGAGAGCTTTTAGGGAAGAACGGGACCAGCTTGCTCAGTGTGACTTTTTTTTTTGTTTTTTTCCCTAATAAACAGCCTTAAATTTGTAGAAACTTAGCCATCTGCTTTTCATACATGTTTGGTTTCTCACATGCAGTTCAACTTTCTTGTGACAGTATTGCTAGCAAAAAAGATATAAATCACAAGTCTTTGACTTATTAGTACTACGAAGCCCACACAAAGTCTTATACCTTACATATTCCTTTCCTGATAAAAGAAACGGTCCATTCAAAATTAGGAGAAGACCACTGGGACAGACACTTTCGCAATGTAGTTTGTCTTAGTATGGGCTTCAAACACAGTTGCAGTCAGGAGGGCTGCATTTTCCCTACTTGCTATTGCATTTTACTTAAATTAAATTCCCAGTAATCTGAGAAAAATCCACTAATACTTTGCAATAAATTCAATTGTTAGTACACCATTAAAGCTAGCATTATTTTCTTAATGTATGGCAATTACAGGAAGGTCTATTCTAAATAATGCAATTCTAATGCACTGTGAACAGTGAGAGCTCAACAGTCCTAAAAGTTTCCTATTTCCAGAGACACATTTTCATGTTTCTTTCTATAGCTGGAACTGAAAAAACCCCACCAAAATCAAAAAACAACAACACAAAACAAAAAAAAAATCCCATGTTGTTTCTATAACATATCATTTAAAAGCAAGACCTTATCATATACTCAGTCCTGATCCATGTGCAATTATACTTTTTTGCTCTTTTCTGAGATATTTTTGAGTATGAGTCTCATTTTTCTGAAAATCCTGATCTCTGACAGTTTTTACTCTAAAATTCTGCTCCTCAGAAGTGTTATATATTCTTGTGCAAGCTGTTGTGTATGTAGATTTTTCTTTTTTCTGGGCTTATATGTCGGTGGTGATGACATGTAGGGGGTCAGTAGACAAAGCTCTTGAGGGGATGGTGTAAATTCCTTTTGGATTTCCCAGAACAGTGTGTTGGACTTTTAGCCACAGCGCTGAGCAAGGTGATCCAGAATCATAGCATACATAGAAGATTTGCCGAGATATTTTTGTCACTCCGGTACCATGTCTACTGTTTTGGCTAGACAGAAGCTAATCCGCCGCCTTGGTGCTTTAGTAGCCAGGGATGAAATGAATTGCTTATTTAGTTAGTAAGTCATCTAGTAACCAGGGCTGACCCTCTGTCAGGAGTAGGGGTGCTTGCAAGGCGTTAATACAGAAAGTGCCAGTAGATGGTGCTCAAGGCTACTTAGCAGCAAGCGTGGCTGCGTAGGACAGATAAACCTATTCCTCCTCATTGCGCGGTTCAAAGTGCTTCCCCTGCAACCCTTATCTTAAATTCTTCGCCGACCTGATTCTACTTCAGAATCTGGAATCTGATGCCCCTAAATTTTCGAACCACTTTAGCTTTCTGGAGAAGAATCTCGACTACAAACCGTAGCACATTAAAGTTCAGAACATCATTTTAATCCAGGTGTAAAATTTAGTGGGTTATGTAGATCTTAGTGATGCAAGGTTAATACTTCATTGAGTCATGAGATGTTAATATTTTTTCTTGTGCTATTTAATCGACTTCTGTGACAGTGGCATCTGGTCCTGTCACATGCCTCACCTCTGTAAAAGTCCATGTTGTGGAAATGAATATTAGGCATTTACTATCAAGAATAAAAGCAGGAGCTGGAAGGATGAAGAATAGGAGTTGCTGCTTTAAAGAGGAAAAAGTCACCAAAATCATGTCAGAGTCAAAAGTTTCTGGTCAGAAAAGTGTAAGCTACTATGATTATAATAAGATAGTTGTGAAAAGTGGAGGAAAAAAAAAAGACCATCAGATAAGAAGATCCCCAAGTAAACCCAAGGGTACACAGTTAGATCAAAGATCCCTCTGTGCTGGCATGCTATTTCTGACAGTTGCTGATACCATATCTTAAAAGAGGTGCACAAGAACAGAGCAAGTGCAGAGCCCTGCTGCCCCAGAGTATTCTCTTTGGCTACTTGTGGCTCAGGGACTTTTAAAGTCAGATATACTGTCAGTTCCTCTGGGTCTTAGATCAGGAGATAGGGCAACTGTGAGGCAGGCTTGGAAGTACGATCAATGTAAACCCTGAAGAAAACAGTATCCCACTCAATGGTTGTGTTTATTTACAGTAAAACACAAGATCTTCTGGTCTAATTCCACTTAAGAGAGATTTGGAACTCAGATTTCCTTTTTGTGGTTTATGTCATCACTGCCTGGCTGAAACCCCTAGCAGTGTGAGAGCTCATCAGCTACAGCTACAAACCATTTGTTCTCTCTGCCTCCTTCTCCTCTCCCCTTCCTTTCCTCTCTGAATGGCTGATGGCATCTGGATATTTATCTTTACAGGGGTGGACATTTCAGTTGAAATAACTCACCCCTTTACCACCTACTCTTGTCTTTGCATCTCATTTTATAAGCTTGGTATTCCTGAGCTGTTTGTTATCATCTACAAGCACTGGAGGTTTTCTGGTTTTCTAGGGAAAATTTTACTGAGTCTAATTTTCTCTTTTTTTTTTCTTAATTTGTGTCAAGATGAGCCACAGAAATAGGCGTTATCACCAAATTTTTAAGTTTAAACAGTTGGAGCCACATGACATGCCTGGATTCACAGTTTTCTGGGTTTCACAGTTTTCTGGGGTTTTTGTTTGGGTGTGTTTTGTTTGGTTGGTTTGGTTTGGTTTGACTTTATTTATCCCTTTGGATAGGTATACATTTATTCCTATTATAAACAAGGAATCATTCCTGCGGGAGTGATCGCATGCCCCTATCCTTGGTCACTTGCCTTGATAAGGTAGGAATTTGGGTTTGTTAAGGTAGGAAAGGGAGTGTGAACAGTCTGAGTAAATAAGGGAACTGACACTACCAGAAAAAGTTGTATATGCTTGTGACCCGTGTGTCCTGGGGAGGTGGGGTGTACATGTGACTGTGCACATGCATCTCTCTGTGTGTGCATCTGGCTAGAGCTTTGGGATTAATAGCAGAAGGCTTTTTAGGTATTTTTAGTAGTTTATTAACATTTTTTGAGTTTGTATTGTTGTTCATCTGAAGTGTTACCAACACATACCCAAAATTCATAGATCACCAATTGCCAGTTTGTTATGCATTGCTAATACATTAATAAACTGTTTCGGTCCTGATTTGATTTTTGCTTATAGGTGATAAAGTCCCCACTTCAGTCAGCAACTCAGTATATAGTAAGGCTGCAGAGAAAGGTCTGCTTACTTTTTTTGATATGAGAAAAACACAAAACAATATATGGTAGATTAATAGTTTCTAGTATTCCTGTCTTAAATGAAAGAATATAATTTCCCCAATGGTATGTAAAGAAAGACTGTCCTAAACTGCTGAAATAAAGTATATGTTTCATATACTACAGAATTAGGCAATGACATGCACTACTATTTAATGTCGAAGTCAAGATCTGTGCTATATCCAGTAAGTCAATATGCATATATAAAGACAAGAAGAGTTATAATTAGAAAGCACAAGATTTGCAAGAGAAATAAAAGTCTCATGAGCAGGACATGTCTTAACCCAGAGATTTGGCAAAGATTTCCCTAAGCATGGTGATCCTCTGCCCTTTGCAAGGTCAATTTGCACTTTCTTATGAAGTGTCTAGTATTTTCAGCTGTGGGAGATGGATCATCATACTACAGAAATAATAGTTTTGACTAGGACTGGCAAGTCCTATTAAAAGAAAAATAAAGGAGAGACTTAAATAAAGGAAGTAAACGTGACCAAGACAAGATCCTAAGTGATTCTCTCTGATTTAAAGAAAAAATATTAAACAGTTATTTCTCAAGTGATACGAAGGACAATATCATTACACAATTTCTTTTGATTTGCATTTCATAAAAAAATGAATCAGAATATAAACTTGTTAAAGTGTTCTCTAATCTTGTTAAGGAAGGTACAGCAATGTGAAGTCACCTTCAATAAAAGGAACATCAACTAAGGTCACAAATAGTATTCCTTTTTTATTGCCTTCTATTTACATGTTATAGATGCTTGTTTGCTTGATGTTAATAGGTAGCACCTTGACTTTAACCTCCTGGGTGAAACTTGTGGTATAATATTCACTGTTTTCTAAATGGATATGAATACAGAGAGCTATCTACCTTGACTTTGGGAGGTTTTAATTCTGTTTTATTTTGCACACATTTCACAATTCCAGAAAGGAATAAGTCCTCCAAAGCTGGAAATGTTTTTTTCTTCCCATTGTAAAACACAGATCACTTTTTTAAGACCCTGCTGTAGCATAGGAAGATATTATGATCGTTCCTGTCAAACCTATGTATTGTAGAATACATTGATTTTTCTGCACCAGCTGAACCTCCAGTCACTCACCTTTCTAGAGCAGCTGGAAGCCCAGGCATCTGAAATGTCATCAGGCAGCTGAATTAAGTGCTAAATTTCCAATGACTGTAGCATAAACTTAGAAATCTAGTTTACACATAGTTACAAAGAGAAATTTTAGATTATATGTGTGTCTTAACCTGGAGTTGAATCTCACCCTTTGTGATAACCTTCAGCCTTCTAATTAGTTAGTATTATTTGAGCTATATATTTTCCTAAAGTCTCTTAGTAACTTTATTGCTTTCTGTATGTGTATGCTTTCATCTTTATTATATTGATTTTTCAAGTTCACACAAAAACATTTCTGAAATTTATCATTCTCTTGCTATGAAATGAAGAATATAATATTATAAAACAAGGGCAGCAGCACTCAAAAATTCTACAGTTACTTGAATATAGCCCCTGCAATAACTCCACAGCCATATATAATTGTATGATACTATGAAGAAGAATGTGCTCAGGAAAATGTCCAGTATGAAGCATATTTATCCCTTTACTGATAGACTATGTGTCTATATTGCTCAAATGAATTTTGCTTTTAGTGAGGTGCCTTTAACAGATTCTGGTTTAATCCTTAATAACATTATTCTATAGCAAGGAGGGTACAATATGTCATTTTCTGTAAGAAAAATATGACAGAAGAAAAAAAAGATGTAAAATATGATATACTAAAGGTATCAATACCAGACATTATATCCAAATCCACTGGAATATAAGATGACTGAAAAAATGCATTTTGTTGGCTTATTGTGAAAGAGAAGTAGAAGGTACTCACTTAAGAACCTCTTTTCACAGAGGCATTCAGTACCTAGTGCCTTCAGTAGAACTTAGAAAAATAAATATGTTTAAGGGCCTATCTGAGGGTTCAGCTGGGCTGCTACAGTGCAGAGCAGCATTACGGAGACCTAGCAAAGATGTGGACGTAACACAGTGCAAAGCCATATAGAAATAATAGCTCAAGTCCCAGAAGCATAATAGATATGACTATATTATTTCCATTTGTGGACCTCACTTGCTTGAGAGACACAGGTATCCCAGGATACCTCTATATAATTTAGACATATTGTCAGTATTATTCTGAACTGAGTCTGGATAAGAAGTTTAAGTGATTTTTCAGCATCTCAGTTTCTCCATCTGTTTAAATTGTGATCATATTTATATATGACTCAAAAGAGATTGGGAGACCTAAATCACTGAAGTGTAAAACACTTTAAGAAGGGTAGCTAAGACTGCTGTATAATTATCTAGTTATTCCGAGGAAAATGGATTAAAAATTATAAGGTTTGCGAACAGTGAGGGCAACAAAGATAGGTATGAATAAGGAAGTTGCTTTAACATTACTAGAAGAGACTTTTTAATAAATAATTTGAGACCATCCATATTTTGATATCAGAGAGCTCTCACTTCTACCTTAATTAGAAATGATGGCAGGCAGTTATAAAGTTAAAGACAATATTCAACTCCATTTGGATGTTTCCTTCTCTAAATTTACTATCTCTATTTTCACAGTAGTTTGGATGTTTGTAGCAATTACAATGTATATCATAATTCAACACCTTCTACCTGGAAGTCACAGCATTCCTGTAGTGAAATGACTTCACACTCATAGGAAGTGACAATTTTAGTGAGTTTTGAAAGAGAATGAAAAAAGCACCAGTGACATAACATTTCAGGAGAGCTTTTTCACAGAAAGCAAAAAGCTACACTTATAACTTGCAACTGAGTGATGTCTTTGGGGCCTTCTTAATATTCACTGTGCAAAAAGCCAAAGAAGATTGGAAAACCATATAGGAGTGCAGGTAACAAAGCATATGAAGAAGTGACACTTGTGACTGAATAAGCGTGTGTTTTCAGAGTGGGATGTGATTGAGATGGATCCACCAGCAGGAGAGACGACAATCCAGGACTGCTCAGTAGTGCAGGACTGGTCAGATGCAGAGACATTGGGTATTGGCATCAAGCAAGAACGCAAACCATTGTAAATGCTGGAGTTAGTCATTCTGACATTGCACAAATTTGTTAAGAGTAGAAGAGATCAGCTAGGTCAGTGAGCTCAGTCCCCCACAATCAGTAAGAATGTTTAGTTCAGGTAGGTCTAGAGAACTTTTAAGTTTTCTGAACATCAGACACCTCACCTGAGACCCTCCGTGTTTTATGACTAGTTTTGTGTGTCTCTCTACTACTAATGTTCAGCAAAGGGTTGCTTTTATTCTGAATAGTTCTCCAACTCGGACAGGGGTTACCAGTGACTACTGTACTGATAAAAGGCGTGGATGTAACCAGAGAGACTTCCTATCATAAGAGCTATTTTCCTGCAAGTTGATCTTTTAAGAAAGGTGATGGAACCTCTGACACTTGAGATATTTAAAACTGCACTGAACAAAATGCAAAGGCGAATATTGAAAAGAGCAATACTATACTAATAGATAAATGGAGCAGGTGACCTATTACATCTTTTTAAGCTTCACTGCCATTTGATAGCTTTTTTAAAAGAAAAACCTGTACTTCCAAGTTCCAATTGAAAGAAACATTGGATTGGAAAAGATCTCTTGAATTACTGAATCTAGTTTCCTGCTCTTGCAGACAATGAAGTGAAATAAATCCCACCAATTGTTCTCTATTGCAGGAAAAATGTTAACATATCAGGGAAGAAGATTGTCATCAAATTTCTACCCTGCCTGAAGGTACTAGTATTTATAATAAAATTTTTTTAGAATAAGATTGTTAAATCAATTTAATAAGTTTTAGATCTTGGAAACAGTCACAAAAAGCTTCATATAGACTTTTGCAGTATCAGTGTTCATTAGTGCCTACTTCTACCATGCTGTATACAGGAAGCAAAAAATTAGCTGGAAAAAATGTAGACCATAGGTACTGCTAGTCTCTTACCATACAAAGTTTATCAGGGCTAGAGCAACTGTTATTTAGTAACTACAGGTAAAAGGCTTTATTTCATAGAAGATCATAGGTTTTCTTTCACATGTAAAATATACTGACCAGCACTTTGAAATGATAACAAGTCCATTTAATTCTCCACACTGGCTGAGAGTGACCTTACTAAAGAGATATTGGTACATAACTCTCAGTGGGCATATCAGCAGAATATCATTAAGTATGTTGGAAGCTCACACTCAAACCTTTTTGGAAAGCCACCTTTACTAATCATAGAATCATTTAGGTTGGAAAAGACCTTTAAGTCTCTGCAACCAACACGCCCACCCAAGTTGGTGTCACCTACAAATTTACTGAGGGTGCACTCAATCCCTTCATCCAGATTATTGATAAAGATGTTAAATGGAACTGGCCCCAATACTTAGCCCTGGGGAACACCACTTGTGACTGATTGCCAACTGGATTTATCTCTGTTCACTGCCACTCTTTAGGCTCAACACTCCAGCCAGTTTTTAATGCCCCCCTTGCCTATTTCATAAACAATGTTGACCTCTTTTCTCATTTCAGTCAGGTTTATTTTTCTACTGAAGCAGTTACATAAAGATAATTTCACCTGTAAACTGTAGGAACACATCCAGTCCATTGCACTGCAAGTCTAATTGGTAATTCCTAATTGGTAATTTTCTTTGGTTTTGGCATGTGAAATGTAAATACTGAACTGTTTTACAGTTATGAGTATGGTGAGGTCTGTTGCAACTCTCTTAACAGATAGGAGGGAAAGGACATGTATTTTATGAACCATCTTCTGAGGTGTCGCTAACAGACCAGTCTGTCTTCCTCTCTCTTGAAAAAGTAGTGTAGCCCAGATTAATGTTTTACTGAATACCTAACAGAAAGTCATAAATCTTCATTGTCTTTCAAGGATTACCTCCTCCAAACTCAAGGGCTACTCATTCCAACTTGCCAGACGTCAAGCAAAGCTGGCAAGGATAAATGCATGGATGAGGAAGGAGCCTCTGACTAAACTCATACATTAAAAAAATAAAAATGTACAAGAGATGGGAGCAGGGGCACGTAGCTGAGCAACAACGTAGAAATGCTGTCCAAGTGTGCAGGGATAGCATTAGGAAAGTCAAAGGCCATCTGGAGCTGAACATCATGAAATTTAGCAAAGGAAAATGCAAAGTCCTGTACCTGGGGAGGAATAATCCCATGTCCCAGGACAAACTGGGACCACCTGACTGAAGAGCAGCTTGACAGAGAGTGATCCAGGCATCCTGGTAGACAGCAAGCTGACCATGAGCCAGCAATATGCCCTTGTAGCATGGAAGGTCAACAGCATTCTGGGCTATATTAGGAAAAGCATTATCAGCAAGTCAAGGGAGGTGAGCCTTCCTCTTCACTCAGCAGTGGTGCGATCCCATCGGAACCGTTGTTCCCCAGTACAGGAGAGCCATGGATATACCAGAGCTGGTACACCAAAGAGCTGCAAGGATTACTAAGGAATGGGAGCATCTGTCATAGAAGGACAAGGCTGAGAGCTGAGATTGTTCAGCCAGGAGAAAAGAACCTTGGGGGATGATCTTATCAATATGAGTAGTATTGAGGGACAGGAAATAAAGAAAATAGAATCTGGGTCTTTTCAGAGGTGTCCAGTGACAGGATAAAAGACAATAGTCACAACCTGAAATACAGAAAATTCTATTTAAGCATATGAAAAAACAATTTAAGGGTTATTGAACCCTGGAGCAGGTCACCCAGTGAGATTATGAAACCTTAATCCTTGAAGTTATTCAAAACCCCTAACTGGACATGGTCCTGAGAAACCTGCTGAAGCTGCCTCTACTTTGAGCAGCAGGGGCTGGACAAGACAACTTCCAGATATCCCTTCCAGCTCAACTATTGCCCAATTCTCTTATTTTGCAAAATCTCAAAATTTCCTCAATATATATTTAGAAAAGAATCCAATTTTTCATAGAAATATTAATCTAGGAGAGATGTTGCTACTGATCTTGCTTGTCTTAAAAAATTGGTTCTTTATATATACTTACGTGTGTCCTGTTTGAAATATTTGTCTTTCTACAGAGAGTATAAAAAATGAAGATGTATAACATGCTGGGTTTAGTAGCTGATGGTATTTTTGCTTGAATGCAATAACTAAACTTTATGTACAAGTCTGCTAAACAGAGATATGAAAACAAATATTGCTATACTGGACATGCTATCTTTTACAGTGATAAAGGAATTGTTACATTTTCTTTGGCAACATTCAAACCTGTAACCACAGAGCATGTCCAGACCTTTAGAGATATAGCCTTGAGTAGAAGTCATTGCGAACTTGCACTGCAAAATGCCTGCAATTCCTTCCATTCTTCCATATGGGAGATGACGTCAAACTAGAATAAAAACTTTTGTCAGTATGGGCACAACTTCAGGCTTGGTGCATGCTACAATCTCCTGCTTTTCTTTGTAGAGTCACTTAATCCATAAGTAACTTCATAAATAATTTCCACCAGCCATCTGAAGGGGGTAGGATTCAATAAAAATCAGAAGAAATGGAATTTAAACCCATACTGTCTGCTCTTTCCCCGTGCAACAGCCAATTATGGGCCACAATGGGTCTCAAATAGAACAAAACACTTGTCACTGAATCTTCAACTTTTTTTAAAGTCATAATTCTGGACTCTCTAGAGACATACAAGGAGGTGGGTAAAACCCAAGCAACCCAAAATGTCATAAGGGAAATTATTACACATACACAATCTGCATATTTCTTGTATCTTGTAACTAAAAAATACTACTTCCAAGTTGTTCAAAAAAAGCTTCAGGCATTACTTCTTTGATTAATTCTGAATACTTTCCACAGGCTAACCTATTTTATTTCATAGTACTGCAGGTAAAACTGGAAAAGGTTTTGCTTTCATCGTTTTCCTTGCATCCTAAGGCATCTGTGGGAGTCAGTCCTTTCACAGAAAAATAGCAGTAATATGAATACTACCATTAATGCAAAGTTAGTATTTCATTGATGTCTAAAGATAATGGCTATAAAAACAGTATTCCATGTATGTTGCTTGCTTTCTTGCTTATAAGAATTTTTACAATCTAGCATCATGTGTTCCAGCCAAAATGTTACCTTCATGGTTTTGTTACCATCATGCACTTGTGTATTGATGCTCAATGTACTAACACAAAGAAGGTTTTTTCTTTTATTCTGTCAGCCACAGTATAGTCATGGAAATACCAGCCAGGTTCTAAATCTGCTTCATATATCAGATAATGCATATACATTATTTTGACAAATAAAGCACTATTTATTCTTTTTGAAATCAAAATAATGAGTAAATGTCACTTGTGGAGCATTTAGGTTTGACTGTGACCCAAGACACAGAACAAATCAAGAAATATTCTAGTCCAAATATGAGACTGTGACACTCAAAAAAAAGAGAAAATAGGTTAGCTTAATTGAACTGGGAGTGCCTGAAAGAGAATAAATAAAGTAAGTTCAGTCAGGTACTTTTCTCTTTTCTGATAAAAATTGCTTATTCAGAAAATCTAGCTTGAAACAAATTTATTGTTTCACTTGGTGGATATATAAGATGAATAAATATGCTTTGAGTCTTTCTTTTTGTTATAGCTTCTCTTCATTCTGCTATGGCCTTTTCACACTGTACTTATTATTGCTATTTCCACCAAAGCCAAAGGCAACAGACATTCATGCATTAGTTATTACACATATATAAAAAAAATTCTCCTAAGCATACATGTTTTGGCAGATTTCCTTGTACACTCTACTCATCATCAGGGGATCATTTTTTTCCTATGAATTTTGAATTTGACCTGGGTGATTCTTTCATAGATTTGAGTTTGAGATGCAGCTGAATATAATAGAATTATTATGGATCAAATGAAAAATTTTGAACTGAAAATATATTGGGTTCTGAAACCTATTGGGAATTACTTAATTTATGGACTTAACACCTAGTTAGGTATTAAATGGTGATAAAAAAGAAAAAAGGAGATTTCAGTAATAATCTGGTTATTTTTTAGTAGGTAATTATTACCAAACAGTGAAGAAATACCATGCCTTATAGATTCAGAAAGATCCTCTTTTATTTTTTTCTTTCCAACCCTTTTGTTCTTGCTACAGATAGTGATATTATTATTCTGACAAATATTACAAAGTACTAAAAAAGACCATGAAAAATATGTATATAGAAAAAAGGCATAAGGGGACAAGGAGCAGATGTTTAATTCTCTATCCCTTAACTGGACTGTGGCTTAGAAGTGAATTCATCATCTCTGAATCTTTTTTCTTAAAACTGGATCAGAACAGACAGCACAATCACTGAGAAATGCAGCTGTAAGGCAGGTTTTTAAAGACTCATTTTAAATCTTATTTTGAGTAAGGTGTTGCAGGAGGGGCTCACCCTATGTCTTTTTCATGGAGTTTCTGTCTTATACATAGAGTAAAAGAAGCAAATTTCTGGCCTGTTAATTGCTTCTTCAAAACTTGACAAAAAACTGTGAGGGTGTTAAGACACTGGAACAGGTTTCTGAGAGAAGTTGTGGAGGTTCCATCCCTGGAAGTGTTCAGGCCAGGCTGGATGGGGCTCTGAGTAACCTGGTCTAGTGGGAGGTGTCCCTGCCCATGGCAGGGGTGGTTGGAACTCGATCTTTAAGGCCCCTTCCAACCTAAACCATTCTATGATTCTATGAAAACTATTTCTGCTGGGCACTATTAGCTGTGTCTTCCAGGCTGTTTCATTTGTGTGGATAGTAGTGCATGGAGAGGAGGGGATGATCTCGCCCTATTAGTTCCTCATTTTTTCAAGTTCCCATTGTTGTATTTCTATTTATGCATTTTTTTACTCTGCTATTCCTTATATGAAATAAAATAATCATAAGAATTACAGAGAGACCCTCACAGTTTTCTATCATTTCAAGCAAATAGACAACAGTTTTATTTTCTTTGCATGCATTATTCTATCATTGTGAAGTAATCTTTCCTAAAAGGTGATTATAATGGTATCTTTAAGAAATGGCTTTAAAATTATGATTGATATTTTATGACCAAGACAAATAAAGCCAGTATTATGTGAGGCTGAACTCTTGTTTTCTTTGCTTGATTACTTAATTTGGATCCAAAGCACAATTTGCTAAAGGAGAGATAAGAAATTTGAAGTTGCATTACATGTACATACTGAAATCTGAAGAAAATGCTGAATGCAAAATGAAGCATAAAGAGAGCAGATAAGAATGAAGCTAGGAAATTTGAATAAGCCATTTCAAGACCTGATGATTTCTGGTGTGTTCTAATTACTCTATCAGGACATCTGGAAAACAATCAATCACACAATTCCCCTGATATTTATGCTAAACGCAAAGACACCGCATAAGTAACTTAGTTGCACCACTTTATTTATTTGTGTTACATCTTTATGGGTAGAATCTTGAGGCAATTGTGACAATTCTATTGAATGAAATACCTAAACTCTTATGCTTATCTTGAGTAATTCCCATTCAAGAACACCTACCAGCCAACCATACTGGCATCTTGATCACTCAAACATGTCCAAGGACGCTCAGAATATGGAAAAACTGGGGAGATCTTTAAGCATACTTTGAAGTTTGAAGATGATGACTTGTTAAATGAGGTTTCTCTTCACTGGCTCAGCAATAGGAAGGTAGAAACACTATGGAGTGTTGAAACGCTATGGTGGCAGAGCACTAGAACAGGCTGCCCAAAGAGGTGGTGGAGTGTCCTTCTCTGGGGACATTCAAAACCCAGCTGGACACGTTTGTGTGCAACCTGCTCTGGGTGGACCTGCTTTGGCAGGGGGGTTGGACTAGATGATCTCCAGAGATCCCTTCCAACCCCGTATCATTCTGTGATTCTGTGAGTGCTGTCTCTGTTGTGACTAGGACTTCCATAGAAAGGGAAATTCGTGACTAACAATACAATATGAAGCTAGTTCAGAGACTCTTAAGCAACATATAACAGAGGATGATCTCTCAGCTGGTAATGAATTTCTAGTGCTAAAGCTGGCCTACAGAATGTGTTGAAAAGGAGTACAGCCGCTGGTGTTTTAGGCCCTGAATATCCATTTTAATAATAAATTAATAAATAATAAATGACTAATAAATTAATTAAGTTTAATAGAAAATAACTTTAGGGTAAGAGATCAGTAGGAGACTAGCTGATATGCAGTTATTTAGAATCTTCACATTCCAAATGTTCCAGGAACGTTCTTGAACTGTCAGCAACTTGAACAGAAAATAGTAGAACAGAAAGCATGTCTCTAGTCCAATATTTAATCCTTTTTTCACTTTCTTACAGAGCTTTACGGTGAGTACTTTTGAAAATTGTAACCATACATTTTTATTAATTGCAGTGGGAAATTCTCCTAGCTGGGGCACTGCAGTAAACCTGGATAAATCAATTGTCAATTCACTATAGAAAGCAATCTTCTGCCTATCAAACATGTCAGTTCTCTGTGAGTGTATGAATAGTCAGTGATTCAAGTGTGGCACAGTCCTTCTCTAGATCAGTGCACAGGTTTCAAAACCTTTTCCTTATAGGCGTCATTTATCATTCTGTCTTCTCTAAAGAAGGGCAAGTACAAGTTAGTTTGAAATAAGAAGCTTGCTTATTTGTCCAGTTTTCTGGAAGCTGATGGAACCTTTTGGCCCCGTGTGGACCTGTCAATCTATCACCATCCGCAAATTTATCCTACAAACTACTCTTGTATCTATTGTATTGTTTGCATGAAAGCACAAGCTGTCAGCACTCACTCATTGTCAGAAACAATGAAGTGGTCTGCAGACATGGAAAAATTGTTGTCCCCCGTATGATGTGCATGAATGATATAAATTAAATGTGTTTTCTCCAGGTATAATCTTTCACTGAAACAATTTGGCCTAAGTGTTCTGTTAGGAAAAATAACGCAGAGTGCTTCTTTGAATATTACAGATATAACTCCCAACTTTCTGTGACTCAAAATGTAGTGCAGGCGATTACATAATCATACATGTAGGTACAAGAAGCAGCTCTGGATCTTCCTGCGTCCTCTTTGTTCACTCCTGTCTAGTGGGTCATCTCCTGCATTCAGCTCAGTGTGGCCTATGTTGTTAGAGCTACAGAGCAAGAATGGAGGCAAGGAGGCTGAATTTTACGTGCTGCCTAATATAGTGTTTCAGCTTTGATTTGTTATGCAGTGCTATACAGGACAGGCAACTTCTAAGTCCATTGATCAGCTACCTGTACGTAGAGCTAAGGAGAGGACTAGTTCAGTAGAGACATCAATTGTATTTTGATTTTGGAGATTGTTATTGTTTCATTTTTTGAAGTCTATTCCTATGAACATTTCAGTATATTGGGTTATTTTTAAACTGTCTTTTCAAGGATTTCTGTCTGTTAATGATCCCTCATTTTGCTTCCTGTATCTACAAGATAAATTAAATTTCACGAGTGCTTATCAAATCTGTTTAAGAGGTTGTGATCTTACTTTGATGCTGTGGAGATTTATCCATGCCTCTTAAAGCTGTGGATTTCATTGCTGTCCTGTCTTTGACTTAGCACTGCCACGAGCATCTACTTATGCTACTGCAAAGTCAGTTGATCTCTTTTGTTAGCTGAGTACTCCTGTATGAGTACATCAGGACTTAAAGGGGCTTTGTCTGTTTCTATGTGTAAATTAACATATCAGTTCTAACCTACTATTTCATTGCCTCTGCTTTTTGATGACCATTTTAGAGACTAGTTTTGCACTGTTACAATAGCGGACAACCCACACACCTATTTAAAAAAAAACAAACAAACAAACTGTGGATTTCTCTACACAATAAGGCTCAGACAACAACACACTATCAGTACATGCTAACCTGACAGCTTTCTACTAACCTGATAGCTTTCTATGATGGTATGACTGGTTGGATGGATGAGAAGAGGGCGGTGGATGTTGTCTACCTTGACTTCAGCAAGGCTTTCGACACTGTCTCCCACAGCATCCTCATAGCTAAGCTTAGGAAGTATGGGTTAGATGAA
>KZ506764.1:17158-40045 GCA_002844005.1 Limosa lapponica baueri | reverse complement strand
ATGCATTCTGGGTTGATGGATTTTGTCTCAGCTTCTATCTGATGCTTGGTACAGTTTATAGTGTGGACATTAAACGTGGCACTTCTGTAGGCATCTTTCTTTTGAATAGACTTAATGTTTAATTATTAAATTAATGTTAAATGTTCGATTTGGAAAACTATAACACTTTTGAGAATATGCAGCAGCACTTCCACAGGTAGACAGCCTGAGAATGTCTTGAAACAGACTTTCAAGGTGCTTAGAGAGCCCAAGAACCTCAGCTGTAGAATTTAGGTGACTGATTCATTTCTTGAATCTAACATTTCTTTCCTTAATAAGGGTCTGATGTCAGCAATGAAACCAGACATAGTGCAGGAGAGTATTATGCCAGACCACACAGCACCAACAATACCTCTTACTCTACCTGGCACCTGTTCCAAGGCTGTGTTCTTTAAGCAGCCTGAAAAACAAAACCTCCAAATTATGTCAGAATGATTGGCAGCTGTCAGAGAGGTATTATTGGCTAGAAGCACCAAATGAGTCTTCACCTCTGTCCCATATACCACACTGAGAAATTGAAAAGTCAGTACATTAGATCAGTGCATATTTAATGCCTTTACTTAAGTTATAACAGGTGAAAAGAATATATCAGAACAAACATGCTTTAGGTTCAAAATTTAACATCCAGCATTTGGTTTGAAAGAGACTGGCTAAAAGGTTGAACTGAGTGGTTTTGATGTGCAGAGGTCATAATTATTTAGCAAATCACCTGGGACAAACAATCTGCATTGTCATTTCCAGTGAGGTCTCCATGAATTTTCTGGATGGGCTATGAAGTCAGAAACACAAAGACAGAGATCTGAAGCTGCAGCTCTTGTATACAAGTATAAGAAAGAGAAAGCATATCACACATCCCTGTTCCTGTGCTATTGCATTAAAACTTGTCATAGCATGATATAATCATAGTTAGTGCCTGACAGTTAAACACATAGATGGGTGTGTGAAAAAAAATCTGAATGTGTGAACTTGTGCCTTAGGTGTGAGTAGAAGCTAAAAAGATAGTCCATAGTTCTGTTGCGCTCTGTGATGGTAGCTCAGCTATTGTTGTTAATTGCAAAATCTGTCTGTGATTGGTTAGAAGGATGGAATCCTTATGAGGAGAGAGTCAAAACCCTGCCATGAGCATAATTTTGGCTCACAACTTTGTGGTGTTTTCCCAGCTACTGGGTTTAATGTTAGTCTTCAGCACTGTAACTGAAAACAAAAGTGGTTTTCATTTTTAATTGCTTGTCCCATGGTAGAAATGTTAATAGAATGCTGACCTGGAGAAAGGGCCTGGTTGTAGAAATACTAAACTGCTGACCAGATTAAGTCAATAAAGACTGGGAATTCAGCACTCTCAAACAAAAATTGTAGAGGTGAAATTCTGACCCCTGTGAACATAAAACTTCAAGGGCCTTCAATGCAACCAGAATTTCATGCTAAATCTCAGAAAGTAGGTACCCAAGATGAATAGTGCCCAAACTAAGAGGCCCCTTTGGAAAACCAGCTTTTGAATGACATACTAGAATTCACACAAGGAGTCATTGTCAGAACTGAGATGAACTCATGATTTCCTGGCTCTCACTGATTGAAATTATTTCTTAGAACTGGCTAGCTTAGCAATAAAAGCAAATTTTGTGCTGCAATCATTTCTGATACTGTGTTCGACTTTATAAAATATGTTCCTTGGGGGTGAAATTAATGAGCAACACATAAAGACTGCTTATTCACACTTTATGTAGCTGCACTTACGAGAGGATTGGGAAAGATGAAATCCAGCCTCAATGCAAGGCCATGATGTGATGTGGCCAAACTTCAGGGGGTTATGGCTTTCATTTAATGTTATAGGCTGGAGTAATAGCTGTTGAATCTTTGCATGTTCATTGTATGGATTCCAAGTGACTTGATCTTGATCTGACATTTTTCAGCTCTTTTTCAAGCTTATTCCTCAATGCTTTGACACAGCTCCTCTGTTCAAAGCAGGATCAGGCCTTCTTCCATGGTTTTCATACAGGAGGAATACATTGCTCCTCCTTGTAATTCCTTTATCAACAGTTTCTACACAGAATCTACTTGCACTTCTGTGAGGTTGATAACTTCAGGTAAGATATGGGCAACCCACAGAAAATAAATTTTAAAAATTTCCTCTGGCACTGTCTAGATAGATAATAGTAAGCTTTCATACAGTGTTGTATCCAACCATTCACAGCGGAAACATTAACATATATAAGGTTTATTAGTTAAATGTGACCTGTGGAGACAAACCAAGTATCAAGGAAGAGTGTCACACAGATGTGGTTGGCTGCCTTGTTTTTGCACTGGAGTTTCTATGTTGCACTTCCTTTAGACAGGCAGTCTCAATTTTTAGTGAAGAAAGCACACCATAATAATCTTTATTGAGAATGGGATAGGAATGAAACGAGACCTAATATGTCCTTCTCATCTCTGGTTATGACCTTTTCACCATGCAGGCGAGGGGTATATTGCATGATAAATCATAATATTGGTGATTTTCAAATTATTTGAGATAATTTTGTTAATTAATATTAATTTGTTTCAGACACTGCCCTCTTTCTTATGAAAGAGATAGACACAATTTCTTTCATTAGGAGTCTGTCTTCTGAGGTCTAAATATTACGAACTTTGTTAAATAAAATTTCTTGTAAAAATCACTAGGATTTGGACTGCAGAAAGACTGGAAATTAACTATGGAGCTTGGCTGTAAACTAGAAAGGCTGGATGATATACTCACTAAGATACAATAATAGTAGTAAAAATTCTTTAAATTTAAAATCTGTTTTGCTAATATCGAAGGGAGTACTCATTTACTAGCCTCTGCTGTATTTTTAAGTCGTTTTCTCCAATGATAACTGTGGCAGGATTCCTGCATGGTAAGATAGCATTTACAGCATATCTACATGATATTTTGCCAGCTGACGGGAGTTCAGTCTGCCCTTACTTGCAGTTATCTTGAATTCATATAAACATGGATAGCTCATCTTTAAGACCAGGCTAATATTTGTGTTAGATCATCTCCAGCACTGTTACCTCACTTCAGTACCATAGTAATTATACAGTAGTTGCATCACTTGCAGTACAAAAGGAGTTTGGGGGTGGAGAGCAGAGTGAGAGCATGTCAGTACACCAGTGCAGGCATGTCCAATGGTGTTAAATAGGGTGGGAGATGCTATTTTCTTAATACAGTAGACAAAGATTAGGAAACATTCGTAAAGGAAGAAGGTGGATGAAGAAAGATAAATGTATTTATGTAGACGAGGCTGAGAATCCCAAACTTGTCAGAAGCAAGAGCTATTCAGAATATTATGAATACCTTCTTCAGAAAGAAATTAGGTTTAATGTCTTGATCTTGAAAAGAATTACACCATACTTTCTTATTATCCTACTTACAGATGTCATAGGTGAGCTCCTAAAAATACCAAAGGTAAACATCCTCTGTTAGAAGTGTCATTTGATTCCAAAGAAAGGCACCCTGATGAAGGCAGAGTTAGAAATACAGCTCTAGGAAAAGATTTGTTTCACCTCACAAATACATGATATCTTTTAAAACCCGTGTTGGATTGTCCCACCTGCTGCGTTTGACAGTAGACTCTCAAGATAGTATAAAAATGAGGAACTGTTTATGACTTCCCATGTGAAACACATTGCAAAATCATGACCTTAAAAAGACATGGCTGACAATTTAAAAGAAAAATATTCCTTCTGTAAAATACTCATCTAGAATTTCCTGTGTTTGATTACCCCTAAAACTAAACCTCTACCCCCTGCTTTTATATAAATATTCACAAACCATTTCAGTTGCTGGAACTGTTCTTGCTGTTGGTCTGTTAAGCATGTGCCCTTATCATTTGATCATGAAGAGTAATTTGTCTTTTCTGTTTATTTTGATGACTTACTGGTAGCAAACAAGCCCCCTAAAAAGCTTGGCACCTAAGGTGGCCTAAGAATCAGCAAAACAAAATAGATCGCCAGAGTGAAAAAAAATGAAATTCCTGAAAGCTTAGAAGAAAGCTGCCTGAACAGATTGTTTAGACCTTTTTTTATTGTCAACTTTCATAAACATCAAGAGAAATAATTTTCAATCTTTTTTGACAGTTGCATTTTTATTACACTTTTATTTCATTTTTATTCAGTGGGGGTTTTGTTTACACTCACTTTTGTGGACCTTCATAGCATATGTCATGCCACTGGTTTTGGAAGGTATATGTCCCATCCAGTGCTTAAACCCACAGGTGAAAGGGAATGAAAATAATTTACTATATTTCTTATGGAGTTTTAGAGTATCTATAAAGTGCTGTAAATGTTTGTGGGGTTTTTTTGGTAACTCTTATTTCCCGTCAATACTTAATTTAATAAAATTGAAATAGTTCATCTTAGGATATCAGATTTTGTTGCAAAGATGAGCTCTGGCTAGAATAGAATAAAATTGATGTGCTTGTTTAGATTATTTACTTGTTTGAAATGGTGACTTTCTTCTCTATTCTGAAGATATGAAAGGGATCAGATTCATTTGATTACTTCTGAACATAATTATGTTTTCTTCCTGACAACATGAGTATAGTAAACTAATATACGAAGGCTCCGGGAGAACACTTACACGCTACTTCCTACTGGAAACAAAATAAAGACCCCACTGAACATTTAATGACATGAGGTAATTTGAACTCCCCCCTCTGTCTGTGGAACAGACTAAATGATGCCTTTCCAATTCAAAAATATACACTGTTTCATAGCTTTGTAAATATTTTCAAGTATTGCTAAGTTATTATGCAAAATCTTCTATATCATTAAATAGATAAGCACTCCTAGGCAGTGAAGTTTCTTAATTGCAAGCTGCAGAACATGGTGGTTTTCAAAACCTGGTGGTAAAGTATACTGAGAAGTTTTTGTAACAGGCAATACTGGAGTTGTAGCTGAAAGCAAAAGGGTGTTGGAAATTAAAGGTGAAAGAAGAAAAGCTGGAAGAACCTTGCAGATCAGTTAGAACTTTAGATAAATCTACCAGCCAAATTTCCTTCACTTCTTAGTATCCTGTTTTTGTAGCACTACATGGTAAAGAAGGACTAGGAGATGGCTGATTTATGGCTGTTGTGTGTAATTGTGCTCTCAGGTTTCATTACAGTAATAAGGAATAGGGTTGTAATGATAATTCAAACCCTAGAGGACTTCGGTTAGATCTGTAAATGAGCAAACCTCCCTTCAGGTTTTTAGCAACTCAGAACTTCACGCTGTACAGGCAAGTGGACTAAGGGTCCTACATGACACTACCCAGCAATGACTTCTCTAAACCCTCTACAAAGTCACAGGATTGCATATTCAGTTAGAGTCTATGTAATTTAAGTTCACTTGTTTATCAGACATGACTGTTTCGTCCACATGGCATGGATCCTTAACACTCACTGACAACTGAGAGTTTAGAATGGATATCATCCTTCAGTCTGGATTTGATTAAATGCAAAGAGATTATGGATCATTAAAGAAAAAAGAAAAAAAATCATTGCATTTGGCTCCTCCTAACCTTGAGACACCCTCTGCTACAAGTTATCTCATGAGAAGAAAGGAGAGAAATAAGACACCTAACCATCTATTCCACTACCAGACCAATTAATTCTTAGTTTTTTTGAACAGACAATGTTTATTGAGTTTAACAATGCAAATTCACCTACAACATGTCGTTTACTTCAATGGGAGTATGGTCTCAGAAAAGGGGACAACCCAAAAGAATAGTAGAAAGATTTTATCTTTAATTATATTTTAGCTTTAGCTGTGGGTAGCTCAGGTAAGCAGACTCGACACTTCTTTTCCATTTTTAGTATTGGATAAAGTACTTCTCTTAAAAGAAATGGAATGATGAATCCCTAGACTTTATTATTAGGACTAAAAGCTTTCAATTCATAATCAAATTTAAGAAATATTTCAAGTAATTTCATTTCTTCAAGACAGATTAAGAAACATCAGAAGCCAAGCCAGGGAGAGAGAACAATGGTGGATATTTATTCATAGCTATCTTTGCAAGAACTGAATTTCATTTTTAGTGTGAGTGTCAGTGATTCATTTTGTCTCTTGTTTATCTGCTTTTCTTTCTGCACAACTTTGGAAGAAAGATATGTACAAGTGGCATGGACATGTGTGAAAAAACATCTACTGAAAAAAAACCTAGGAATTGCATATAGTCTTAAAACTAATCTCTTGTTTTCCCATGGAAAGGACAACTTATTCAGAGGTTACTATACAATGTGACCTTTTTATATCTTGCAAGTTTTCAATTAGATTTTGAATCTGAGGAGATCTTTAAAAAAGAATGATTGAGACAGAAATGTCTTATAAGCAGAGAAGTAAGGTTGAGGTCTCACATGCTCTCACATCTAAAAATTTCATTAATGGAAATGCATAAACAGAACAGATTTAAAAGTGTTAGAGACAGGAAAACAGAGAACAATTTATCTAATGGTGTTGTAGTTTTATTTATTTATTGTATATATTGATTTTTTTGTCATCAACTGTAAAACAAACCATGTTCCTGAGTCAGCTTCCTCAGCAACACCCCATGCAAAATAACCCTTTCATTGAAGTATGTATTCACAACAAAGAGTGTACTTATAGAATACTCTAATTCTATCAGATGCATTTGGGAGATGACTAAAGATTATGTTTTCTCCTGAGAGTGAAAACTGACTAACAATGATAACTCAAGGTGTTGAAAAGAGGTAGAACATAAATTCTTTTTCCTTTTCTTCCCTGCCTTCCTAGAAGACAGAGAAGGAGAAGACTTAACAAAGGATACATCTCAAATTGTGGTGATCCAATCCTATTTTTGCTGACTGTAAGGACTTCTACCTTCTGAAAAGTCATTGGGACTTGACAGCATATAAGTATAAAAAAGATTAGATTTCAGACTGTAAATTCTCCTGGAAAAGATTCTTAATGTACAAATTTCTCAAGTGGGACTTCATCACAGCTGAGACTGTTACAACACCGATGTTATTCTGAACAGCTGCAAAAAAATATGGCTTGTTACTTGTATTTATAACATAACAGTAAAACGTGATGGGTTTGGACCTAAAAAATCTGCAGTTCTAACTTGCTGTTTCCCATAATAACCATAGAATCATAGAATGGTTAGAGGTCCAGCATAGCACCTTCCCTCATTGGCTCCACATGTACAGTAAGACTCATAATCCTTTTCCGCATATTTATTTTTGTGGGTGTGTATTCATCTGTTATCCCAAGCATTTCTCCTGTGTTTTCCATAGTAGTCTCTAGTTTCTGCAGAACTTTTATGTTGCTTGGACAACTGGCATGTCAAATACAAGCAGACTCCATACCATGAATGCAGAATATTGTTTATAGGCATGTCTTAAAGGATTGAAATCTTGGATGATTGTTCCTTATGTAAGAATTTTTGCTGTTGCGATGAAATGTCTTTTCATAGATGGCTGTTAAATAAGTTTTTTCTGTTATGCATTTGAATTTATTGAGGTTAATCAAAAACATGTTTATACTCCATGCTGCATAAAACCTTAACACTCCATAACCTACCTTTTTCATTTCAAAACATGAAAGTTCTTTATCCATATGGCTGCAAAATTAATCTTTGAATTATGAATCAAACACATTTCACAGCACTGTGTCCTGGTTTGAGGTAAAACAGAACTAATTTTCTGTTTTGTAATTTTACTTTTTCAGCTGGGCCTCTTTAACTAACTAAACTCTGAAATTAACAGCATATTGTTCAGAAACTGTTTAGTCTTACAGTGATAAGACGTGATTATACCATGGAATGGTATGCAGACAGGCCCTTGCTTATACTTATTGCTATAACAACCAAGGTCAGGCAAATTTCTTATTTGCCCCGTTGGAGGGTCGGAAGCGGAAAAGTGTAGAGGGGTCACACCCGTAGGGAGGAGCGGACAGGACGGGTGACCCAAAACTGACCAACAGGGTATTCCATCCCATCTACATCATGCTCAGTATAAAAGCTGAGGGGTCAAACAGTCAACTCTCTTCCTTCAATGGCCGACGTCCAAGAGGACCCTGTCTGTTCATCTGCCTTTGATCCCGATCCGAGCATTCCTGACTCCAGATCTGGAATCCAGCTCCTGTCCATCACCGAGTCCAGCCTGGGACTTTCCCTTGTGCCTGCTGGTGACGTGATGATCATCCTGGGAGCTTGATATGGTTTTGTATATACTGTATACCTTTTTTTCTTTTTTTTTCCTTTTCTTCTTATTTCATTATTTATTTATATTTTCATTAAAGTAGTTTAGTTTTTTTCTAAACTCATGAATCTCTTTTATCTCTTCGCCTCCTCTCTTTTCCTTAGAGGGGGGAGGGAGGGGCCATCTGTCGTTCTGATTGGTCAATTTGGTCAAAACCACGACACACTACCACTATCATTTTTTACACCCTTTTTCTAAAGAGGTTTTCTTTGCAATGTTATTTTTCTTTTTATAAACATGAATTAGAGGTGACAGGGAATCTCTAAAAAGAACATGTCATTTAACATGGTAGACTATGTTTTATCAGAATAAATGCTGATATCCTATTTTATAAAAGTCCGTCCATGATTGTTAGACTTTATGAATGAATACACTAAATTCAGTATATTTTTAATTAACTAGAATTCTTATGGTATTTAAAATATAAATTCCAAGAATTTTGGTGACTTTTTCGGATAAAAATGAAAATTTTTCATCACAATCAGGCTTTCCAGGATAAGCAATTTTTCTTTGTCTTTTGTGTTTCTACCCTTCAAATGTTTACACAAGGTAATCATATACTCATGGTAGTTATTTATCTAAGGTAATCATATACCCACAGTTATTTGTTTAGATTACAGAAGCCCAACATTAGTTCTTTTTTAGTTAGGTTTTTTTTTTTTTTGTCATAAGCCTGATTTTCCATTGTCTTACTCATTTCTGTTGCTCTATTCCTGGTTCATTCTGATTTTTTTTAACTGTTTAGTATAGCTAAAACTGAACAAAGCATGACCAATACAATTTAACAGAAGTACACAGAAATGGTCTATAAACCTTCAGAATATATAATCAGAAGGAGACAAAAATACCTCCTGCCAACATTCAGGATTCCAACACATTACAGTCGTGTAAAAAGTTAGCTTTCTGATTTACTGCATGTGTGTCCTTTACTGAGTGTAATAAAAGAATCTACTTTAATCATTAATGCCACACAGCCTAATACAGACCATATACTGTCCTTGATCTATTGCTGAAAGATCTGGCAGAAGATTAAAATGTTTCATGCAAATGTCAAGGTGCCTATGTCCCTGATGGCTTGCCCAGTAAGTAGTAGGATAAAACAGAGTAATTGTTGTTAGCCTTCTCTGACTACAGTTGTTCTTAATAATGCCCAGATATAAATCCTGCCACTTTTCAACAAAATAAAAATGGAATAATAATAGAAAGTTGGAAAACTTACTCTTCAGATTTTCGCTGGGCTAGGACATTAGTGTAAATAGGTGTAACTTCATTTAATAGAGTTAACATTGGTAAACTGAGAGTCTGAACCATATGCATATTTGCATGATATAAGCAAAAATTACCTTGAATACTGGATGTCTTTTAGAAATTGCTGAGAGGTGGCATTTGGGATTACCTGCAATTTTTGAACTTAATTTATAAAGTATGTTAACTAAAGAAAGGTTGTTTGGACAGATTGAGTAAGGAGGAATGATATTTATTCTTACATTGAAGGTTAGCTCTGGGCAAGTATGTTTTTTACTCCTGCAAATAGTAGTCAAGTGAGAATTAGGCAGTGCTTGGAACAGAAGTGCCAAGAATCAAATTCCAGGGTGGCTCACGGGAATTTATTTCTGAGATCACAGACACAAAAAAAAATCAAGTGTTTGTGCTCATCTGCAGAAATGTGATCCTGGAAGAAACCAGTTCTGTTTCCAGAAACGAAGTTGCAAGTAGAAAAGGTTGACATTAACCTTGGGCTGATCTACTAAATTTACATTAATTTGCCCTTTATGGGTAATTTTGACTGATCAGAACGTATGTGTATGAGAGTTGTAGGAATAATGCAAGTTCTTGATACGTAGATGGCAGCCCTTCCATATCAAATGTGTATTTTATTTAAGAAATATGGGCATGTTTTGCTCACTGTGGAATACAGCCACCAGTAAAATATGTACTCCAAGGAAATGGGGATGCCAGATGAAGAGGGACTGGGCAATAGCATTAGTAGTTTGTGTATAGGAAATGTAAGCTATTATGTTTGTTATGCAGAAATGCTCATTTTCTTGTCTTAGTTTCATTTTAGTGTGGACAATTGTTCCAGCCTCTGCCATGTCAAGTAAAGAATAACCAGTCCAGCAGCACTTGTGATTTCAGTGACACAACATGTATTTCCTATGTGTTATTTCCCATCTCTTGTTTTTCAGAGTTGATTTGTTTTAGAAAATTCTTGCACTGCCCAAGGGAGAGATGCGTTTCAGAAATTCCTTCCTTCATGAATAACCTACCTACCTAGTTCAAAATGCTGTCTGCAGCTGTGGACATTATTATATATACATCAGAAAAAGGTGAAAAACCTCCTCCTATTAAATGGTTCTCAAGCATTTTGTAACATTTGAAGTGCATATAAAAATGTCTGCATTTCAGGAGTCCAAGACTGATATTGCCTTCTTTTAATTTCCTAGGAGGGATCGGTACTTTGCAAAGTTTACTAACTTGGTATGTCCCTTACCCGTATTACCCAGTTTGGGAACTGCTTCCTTAGATAAGAATTAAAATGTCTATTTCTTTAAATACTGTTTTTCATTTTACTTGTCTGATTTAGATGCTCACTAAACCTGTCCTGATTTTATTGAGTTTGCTTTCATACAAGTGTTTTTCCAGTGATTGTTTTTCCTGTCAGTGTATCTTTCTTCACATTATCATTAATATGGTACAGCTCCCAGTTCTTAGTCATCATCATCTTCACCCAAAGCTCAGAAATGAGTGACCAACAGTCCTGCTCAAGTCTTTGTGCTTTCATTACACCTTCTGCTTTTAAATCTATCAAGACTTCAGGTAATGGACTCATGACCTGTACATAAAGTAATATTCACACCTATATTAAAGTCCTGAAAACAAATGTGAACTGTCAGAGAGAGGCAATTGGATCATCAGCGCTTTCATTCTCAGGCAGAAAATATCTTCTATTATTTGGCAACTGACAGTGAAATGAATGCTTAGTGTGAAGTGTGGTTTATGTCTTATCAAAACTGTTAATTCAGTTTCAGGAAAAGAAAAAGAAAAAAGAGTCTTTAATTGGGAAGCTAGAAAGCAACTGCTCTAATATATTTCTATAACCTTTGCAACAACAGAGAAAACATTCAATAGGTTACCGTTGAAGCACAGCCCCATGGAAATAATTGTTTGTTCACATGCATTAATAAGGTTCAAAGAGACATTGATTTATTAAATAATGGGTTGTAAGTAGTGAAGGCAAAGGCTAAACAAAACCACATGGAAAGGGTATTACTCTAAAAAATGACATTGTAGCTCTTGTTATCACTAGCATATGTAAATCAATTTAAACGGAATTACTGAAAGTTTTACTGTATTTAATATATGTAATTTCATAAATTATTTCTAATTTTAATGTATGCATAGTTAATATAAGTTCCATTCTTTCCAGCAGAACTCTGGTGATTTACCCCACCTTAAGATCTTACTCATTAATAGCAGTTATCCTCCATTTGTTATAATAATATCATTACATGACTATTAGGAAATTTTTTTAAAGACAAATATTTAGAGAGTCATTGATACCTTGCGTCTCGTAATGCCTATGGAAACGTAGGTTGTCTAGATATGAACAGTGTATGAAAATGAGAGTAATTGTCCAGCTGGAGAGAAATTGCAATCAGTAATAATGCCTTTTATTTTTAAAAAGCAATGAAACATTATGCTAAGAAAACAATAATTTAGAGCATGTCATCAAGTAGATTGATTATATCTTGAATATATTCAATTTACTCCATATTATTTGCTTTCATAAAAATTGTTTCATTGTTTTGGTTTGTGCCTAGCTATGGTCTACCTAGAAAGTAAAATAGGTCCCTTTTCAGGTAGAAGTATAAGTTATTTTTCAGAGGTACCACTTTCCATAAGGAAGATAAGCTGATGTTAAGAAACATTGTGGTGGGGGAAAAGAACAAAACCCAAGGGGGAAAGCCTACTAATGTTTTCCTAGGTTTACTCCTACATGCTTATATACAAACACATTCATGTTACATAAATTAATTTCATTATTCTGAAAACATCATTTAAGAATGATGCAGTTTCTAGTTTTGAATTGATAATACTGGACCATCAGTACTGTAGTTTCTAACCAAACTGAGTAGAAAGAGGTAAGGAAAAAAAAGAATCTAGAATTAGAGTTATGACATATGCAGAAAGAAATATAGCAAGGGTATACAGAAAGTGGAGTTTTGGTAAAAAGCATTCAGCAATGTAGTTTTATACTGTGACATCAATGTTTTTTTGTGACCATTTGAAAGGCAAAGGGTTTTAATATTCTTCCCCCCTGTTTATGCACTAATATAATATTCATATATCATGCTGATAAATGTCATCGAGTGAATGCATATATGTAAGTTATGAAAAGAATGGGTTTGAAAAATGCACAACTGCTTTTTGTTTAAATACCAGTTGCACGCTTAATTGATCTATTTTGAAAGTGTGACTCGTGTATCATACCCAAAAGATTAAATTAATACTGTGTAAAGAACAATACATTCAAGTATGTTTAAAATACGTATTGTAACAGTTGAGTGCACTTAAAATATGTCTTTAAGTCAGTGGGAATATTTAAAACTTTAAAGGGCAAAGATATGTTACCACTTTGCCAGCAACTCTACATCAGAGAACAGCAGCTCACCATGGCGCATGCGGAAGGAATATCAAATGAAAGAAGGGAGTGGGGAGGAAGCAGCAGTTGGTTACACAGTACAGTCAAACCTCAAACAGCTTTTACTCAAAACGTTTACATTTTCAGTCAGCTGCACCCTTGAACAAAGAGTTAATTTTCATCTGGAATGCTGTTAATTTAGGGAAATGATAGCAGTAATAGAGAGTCTGAAACACTGTGTTCTGGATTCTACACCTGTTCTCTTCCCTGCCAAACCTGAGAGACCATCTGACATCAGAGTGCTGAGGTTTTTTGTTTGTTAGTTTTCTTGTGCAAAACCACATCAGGGTACTTCCCAATTAGTGGACCTGTACCAGGTCCCTCTGTAGAGGTAATCAGCAGTGATCCATCACAGCTGTCACATATGGCCTTGTACTATACTTTTCAATATATTTCAGATGTTTTTAATGTATGCCTTGTACTTCAACATAAATATACTTTAAATTTTATGAGCCTAATAAACGTAACGAATTAACCCAGCCTATATAAACATAACAAAAGCACAAATAAGTATTTAGAAAAAATTAAGTCATCTCATGTGTGAATGTAGTAATAGTCTATTTCCACTTCCATTACATTTATTGTACACTTTTAACGTGCTACCTACAGTATTTCTGAATGCCTCTTAGCCTGAATCTTGCTTAAACAAAGTTGCTAAAGGAAGCATGAAAAGTTCCTTTGTTGTATTTTAGTTTTTCTTGGCTCTGTTAGGCACAGCACGAAAGCAAGAAGTATTTGGCCCTACGTATCTAAGTTGTCATTTGGAAATTTCAATAGAACAAAGCTGATGGTTTCTTTCCCACATGCTGAGGTTTAATTTAAACTATGTCACCCACCTTGAGTGATGATGTCATATCCCTCTGTGATAGCACTCTGAAGTTCTCTGATGTTGCTAGTGAGTTAGTGCCATTCTCTCCTCTCATAAATGTTGAACAAGTGCAATAAAGAATAATATAGCACATGTTCATGGAGCAAACTTTGTAATTTATAGAACAAATGCCAGATTTGCCAATGTTTAATCCTCCATTAAAGTAGAATGAAAAAAAAATTAAAAAGGCTTCCAGAATTTAATTTTAGCTCAGTTTGGTCATATAATCATTATGGTTGTTCTGACTTCAAAATTTCACTTCCATTTCCAAGAAACTGCATTTCTTGCTTTACAATAGCAGGTATTGTGGTTCCTGATCTACTCATGCCAGCTGTCAAAGTCTTCATAGGTTCGTCGTGGGAGAAAAAACTTTCTATGTTATTTCATCCTTTTCCCTTTCTAGAAATGGAGTACCCTCTATAATGGACATTGCAGAACTGTGTACAGTGTAGCTTCAAATGGCTGATCAAATGGCTTCCATCACCACTTAGCATTTAACAGATGTAATGATATATATAAACTTTGTTTTTCAAATGTGATAGAAATTCTGAACTTTCACTCAAAGGACCCATTAATACTAAAAACCAAACAAAGTAAGAGATCCATATGTATCTACTTGATAGCTCGTTACTTTACCTACAGGAGTCATTCTGATTCATAATTTGATACAGATGATCTGATGAGACAGAAGAAGAAACAGAGTGGAGATGGACAGACGGACTGTGATGGTGGAGTAGGGACTACTGTAGTTCAGAATGGAACCTCCATTGGAAGATGGGGAAAACTAATGTAAACTTGACCAAATTATATCTTAGCTATATGGCACACAGAATCAAGTTTTGTAAGCCTTCCATTAGATACCATTTCTTTGTGTTCGATGCCTTCATGAACTTCTCTTTGTTGGAAAAAAATAGATTAAAGGTTTAAGGTATGCAGCATAAGTTACTTTTATGGATGATACAGAAAGATGAAGACATCCTAAGAAAAGGGGGAGAGCTGAATTCTGGAGAAAATTAGGTTGATATTGACTCTAAGGAGAGCCTGCAACGTAGCAGAGATAAGATGACCTAATCTAGGATGGGTAGTTAGGTGAAATGCTGGCTTAAGCCAAGGCCCACACTGACAATGTGCTGCTAGATTTTAACTATGTTCAAAAACTGCTGCACCCTCCAAAGTTTCAGATGTCTAGAATATTTGAAAATATTTTGGGAAACCAAGTTTTCACAGACGTCTTTTATGTCATCATGATTGTGCAGTAAGTCCCCACAACTGATGTCAAATACTAAATGAATACTTTGTGATGTTATGCATTGGATAAATAATTTGGATTTGAGGCATAAGGAATGTTTGTGCTAATATGACAAACTGGTAACTGGTAAGTAATATTGATGAAATTTAGATTTATACATTTTATTTTCTTTGTATACAACAAAGCTAAATCAATCATTATAGACCATTTTAGACAAGTCTGTCAACTCTAAGAACATTTCTACAGCAGAAAATAAATAATGTTCTTTTTCTCAGATTTTTAAAATCTTACTTACAGGTATACCACTGAAGATTTTTATATATTGCCTTTGTTTCTGCTTGAAAAGCAATTGTTCTTTGTGTAAGTTATTTTGCCCTCTTCCTTCTTAAATAGAGATTTTTTGCATATGAACTGACAGGTGCTAGAAATATTGTTTATGCTTCTCACCTGAAAACCTTGCTGTTGTTTTGTTGTTTTTTTTCTTCTTGTGGTATTTTATGTATTACTTAACTTGGAGAAAATAATTTAAAACATTTGATTTAATTCCCACCTCTAACATTTTATTCCTAAGGAAAACAAAATCAAAACCAAAAACCCCTCCAAATTTCCCTACAAATCTTTCCTGGTCTGTTAAAGTAGTATCTATTTCACTGATACTTTTGATGGCTCTCTTTTATTACTTTTCTTTGAACAGCTGGAAGTTCTCATCATTAAAACAGGATGTATCTTTCACCATTCCAATTAAATCAAGTATTTTCCATAGAAATAGCTCAGGGTGTGTAAGCGTACGGCTTTCCTGATTTATGCCTACACCTTTATTAAACAGTTTTGCACTGGCCTAATTTGTTCAGTGAAGACTGCATCAGTATAATTCTGCTGTCAAAAATACAGCAACTTTTAGGTGCGTAATTCCTTATGCTAATATAAACCTGCGTAGGCTACATAAGGATAGTCCACTGTAAAATGTTCAGATGACTTTGACATAATAAAAGAAGAACTTATGACGGAAGAGAGAAACCCGTTTCTAAGAACAGAAGGAATGTACCTCAAGGGCAGGGAAGTATTTATCCTTCCATCCTCATGCTGTGATGGGAATGGTACTAAGTTATCCTTTGTTTCAGTAAGTCTGCTTTTCTTTTTATTTACAGGGAACAGTCTCTGCACCTGTCCCAGAAATCTCTCCCCTGGATTTGATTTAGCAGAAACTATTTTCTTGGTTCCAAAGCAAAGCCCAGGAGCTAGACAATCTGGAGACCAGTACTCAAGATCAAAGCGTTTCAGTGTATACAGACACCCAGAATATCTAGGAAGCACCAGCTTTGAAATCTAAGCTTTATTGACTCTGTTGTTCATGAAATGACTTCTTTCAATATCTTTTATTTCCCGTGATATACTACTTATTGCTTTTTGTGATGTTTTAATTAATGCTCACAAGTGTTATCAGATGAAGAGGAATAAAAAAGGAGAAAATATTTTTGCTATTAAAAAGTAGCCTGCAGAAGTAATAGCATCGAGCTGCCAACTATGCTTTAATATGCATCTTTATTTTCCATATTAATTTGTTTACATCCAAGTGCAGAATATCTATAACTTAAGCAAGTTCCCTTTCTGTGCTGGAAATCTTTTTTACTTCATCATGTAAATGGAAATGCTTTCATATCCTCCCCCAAATATTTAAGTCTGCATGCATGGCAGGATATTGACTCTGTATAATGTATCTCCCAGAACAGTGTAACAGGCTCTGCATGGGAATATGCTATGAAAAAAGATTAGAGATCTCAGAAACAAATATTTATTTAATTGTTTTTTGAGACAGTGGCAAAGCTATTAGAGAGACATAAAACTTATTAACATTCCAAACAACATCTGTGAAAATGTAAAAAACATTTACTTTCTGTATTGGTAGTCGTTTTTCCTCATATTTTTAATTGTATTTCTGACAAAGCAACAAGAAAAAAAAGTCTGTTTTGTCTAATAGATCATTCATGTTCTAATAAAAAAGAAACTATATAAATCATGCTTCATATCACCAAATGTTAATAACAACTGTAATGAAACAGGTACGTTCCACCTACATAAAAAGATTAACAGTAAAATGCCATCTTTCATGTCCTACATACTATCTATTAACATCTAAAATTAACATAATTTAACTTTTTTTTAAAAGAATTATTGATTTTTATTTATTTTTAAAGCATTTTAATACCAAAATAAGAGGAAAAACAAAGAAAAAGAAAAGGAACAGAGTATCTTCAACCTTCATTTTCTAGGTAGCAGGTGTTTGAGAACTGAGATTTAGCTGTCAGTAAAGACAGTACCTAGCAGAATGAGGCATCTGTCCCAAATTGCACAGTAGTTTTCTTTGCCACTTTGTTTTCATGCTTTGTTTCTCATTTCTGTCTTGTTTGTTTTTACTGTTTAAGTGAAAATGCACACCAATCTGTGTAATTTGCATGTCAGGGATGAGACACACTATATCAACACATCATCACAGCCAAGGAAATAAAAAGTAGCACATCTCTCACTGTATAATCTAGAAAACAGAACTGAAAGGAAACCTTTAGTGCTTTGTTTTTCTGTCTTCCTGCTGTGCAATCTCAAATCCCTTTTAATAGACTCCAAAATATCACTCAAGCAGGCGATGCAGGAGATTGAAATCTATTAAACCAGGTAACGCTTCATTTTCCACAGAACTCTAGATGAGAAGAGGTCATTTAAAAAAAAAAAAAAGGTACTTTTAGTCATGTAGTTAACATTTGAATGTTAAATGAAAAAAGCTGCCTCTTCTAGTCAGCATGGCAGACTTCAAAGTGCAGATTTATTTTTTTTTAAGGATAAAGTTATAACACTAATATTCTAATGTATACAGTCTGTTAGTTTCACATAAGGACTGATCAGCATGCAGTCCCAGCCATTACTGGATGAGCTGTGTGACATGAACAACATTACGCATTGGAAGAACAGGCCAAGAGCATCCCCATGCAGCCCTCAAGTTGAAGATTGTGCTTACTGTCCTCTATCCCCCACTTCTGATCCTGTGCCCTGAATAATTTGTCCAGCTTTGGGCCCTCTGTACAAAAGAAATGTCAACAAATTGGAAAGAGTTCAGTGCTGGGCTACCAAGATGGTTAGGGAGCTGCAACACATGACCTGAGAAGCGAAAAATATGACTGAATTTGTTTGGCTTGGATGAGAAAAGGTTGAAGAGTATAGGTAACAGTTATACTTCTATAGTGCTGATAGCAGTCTTCAACTACTTAAAAGAGGACTTACAGAAAACATGGAACCAGACTCGTTTTGTGTGCATAAGACAGTAGAGTACAGTGGTCTCAAGTGGCAGCACAAGAAACACAATTGGGCATAAGGAAAAAAAACCACCTTGCCAGTGGTTAAGCATTGGAACAGGTTAAGCATTGGAGCAGCTGCAGGGTCACCACTCCTGAAGACTTTCAACATTCAGCTGGGCAAGGCTTTGCAGTGTCTGGTCTAACTTTGAAGCTAGCCTTGCTCTGCGAAAAAGTTTGGAGCAGTTAACTTCCAGTGGTCTCTCCCAACCTAAATTTTTCTTTGATTCTATGTTCAAGAGTTTGAAACTTTATTTCAGAAGACTCTTCTGGAGGTTGTTTTTTTTTTGGCCATTGCGATGTTTAACATGATCCAGAATGCCTTGTTTTTCCTTTAAAATAAAGAGCTCACAAAATCTTGGGATAAATACAGAAAGCCTTTCAAAACTGGATTTCAGAATATCTGTGCTTTAGCTAACATCTGTATTAGCCACTCTATCCTGCATTTCCACAATCACTCCAAATAATTCCAACACTGGAATTTTAGAAATGATCTCTTGCTTGATTAGAGACGTTTAACAGGAAAAGCTTAATAACCCTGCCCTGAAGAAGGCGGCATTAGATAGCTTGTTTATATAGTTTCATAGATGATTTTCATCAATGTTACCACCTAAGCATCTCACAATCCCCTGTTGGATTGAAAATTCTCCGATCACAGGAGCTGCTCTGCACAAGAAGGCAAAATGAAGAGTAATTATCTGTATTTCAAATTGCCACATTTATAAGACTTGCTGTACCTCTGCCCACTCTCTTTCTCCCTTAACATTGCTTTTACAATCCTATGTCTTTTGTCTCAGGGGTATGATCCAGGTTAGGCTTTCACAGTTCTTATAGCCATTGGTTACCACAACTTGTGCAGGAAATACTGACTGAGCGCAGGCACCTGTTGTCTTTCTCTTACAGAATTTGAGATCACAAAGTATAAATGAGGCATTTCTTAAGCAAAAATAATATTTATTTGAAATAGATAGGAGAAAGCAAAGAAATAAGACAGGACAGTCTACGACAATGTCTATCTGGTGGTAATGTGAGCAGTCTGAGGTTTTTGAGTCATATGTTAATGAACCTATCTGTTTTCCTCAGGTTGGGTTCAACTATTTTAGAGCTTTATCAAGCTCTTCTTTAGTCTATCTGCATTAGGTGAGCAACTGCTTCTTCCAGGCTATTCCTTCCACCCTTAGGTCTTTAATCATACAACTTCCATTTAAAATAACCCAATATATACTGATACAATAAGTGTCTCAGCGACTTACAAAACATAGTGTGCATAAGCTGTTATTAGCAGCTTCCAGTCTCTCTCACAACCCAACAGTAAGTGGCTATCTCCTGGGACCAAGAAGAAACCATGATTAAACAACAGGTTTTCAGAGTCACCACGCCTGGAGCTGCTCCAATTTGCCTTCAGCCTGGGGCTATGTCAAGTTTTATTAGCTGAAGTCTGCAGGCCAAACAAATGCTGAGGCTAGTTCAGATAAGTTTCCAAACTTCTGGATTTTAACTGGGTTAACCATGAATTGATAAACTGCTGGGATGTACACATGACTGTTAGGTTCAAATATTGAGGGGGGAAAATATTCCCTGCCAAAATGAAAGAAAAATTACATCAGGATTTAAGATGATTAGTATTTTTCATTATGCTCCTTTGTGAGGTAACAGTTATTGAACAAAAACCCATGCTGTTTGCATAAAACTCACTTTAAGTGATTTGACAATAAATAAATAAGAATAATTATTTCAGAAGCTAGAGGTCTGAGAACATTTCAAGAATGCCAATGGAAATTATGCATGCCCCGTAATTCCTTGTGCCTCCTCATATTGGTTATAAAGACTTGTGAAGTTGGAATAGTTAACAACGAGACAATCCAAATTGCTTACACGGAAAATTAACAGTCAAGAAAGCCAAGATGGAACTACTCCAAGACAGGTAGTTTGGGCTGCTATGACTGTGAATAGCAATTTAATTAGTTTTTTTAAATGCTTGTCTCTAGGGTCACTCATTATCTTCCTTTTCATTTTGAGTATTTTTTTTCCCATAATATACAGGTTTTCTCACACTGATAAATGCATTTCTTTTATGATTATTATTCCTGACCTTTTTATTATAAAAAATAGATTGTATGTCTCTATATTGTAAGTATTCTAATGTACAGACATTACATATATTATTCTATATTATATTGTCATTGTATTATTATATTATATTGTCTACAACGTGTTTCTTTTAAAAAATATACAAGAAATCAGTGATGTGAATTTGGCTCTGTATATCTGTTCTACTTCATTTTCAAAGATGTTGTATTAACATCCTAACATATTTGCATGAGTTGCATTAAGGGAAGGCATAAATGATACTTTTTCTGATAATAATTCTGTGCCGTATTTTTTAGTATTCCTGACAAATGTGTTTTATTTCTCTCATTATGACAGTCTATAGCCCAAACATATTTTTTTTTCTAAATTTATTTAAACTTTTTATACTTAGGCTGCTCAGTTACACGGAGAGGTCTAAGCCATGGTATTTGCATCATGATCAATCTTTTGTAAAATATTAACATATTTGGTTCAGCATTTTCTGTTCAGATCTGTCTTAGTCAACACTGGCTTTCACCCCAAGAGGGAGAAAACTTCTTTTTCTCCTCATTTTAACTTCTAAATAGCTTTGGATATATGCAACAGGGTCTTGGTTGGTTACTTCCTCGCTGCAGTTTTGTCTCTCAGAAAACACTGTACAAGACTACAATATAGTTTCATGCAAATCGACCTAAACAAAACTCTTATGGTATGAATAAATTACTGTACTGTAAAGACCTTAGTGCTTTTCATGTAGTTAGTTAAACAGCTGGCATTGGATTTACACTGATTACTCACCCTGTGATCTTCTTTTTGAAAGGAAGCAAAGGAAAATCATTTTTTTCATGAACCAATGCAATCTTATCTTCTAGCTCATTCTGTTTTCTGTTGTTCTGGTCTTTTCTGGTTTCTTTAATTTTTCTCTAGTTTTTTAAATTTTGTTTCACTTTGATAAACTCAAAGACTGTTAATTCTCTCAAACTGTTGTCATTTTCTCAGATTTCTTGGGAAAATTTTCCTCTCAATACTTCTATACTTCTCTGGTATTAGAAATGTGTGAAGTTTTTTTTCAATCTTGAATGCAGGCTATCTTATTTTGTCATGAAAAAGTAACAGGAGATGTATTTACTCATCATTTAATAGCTGTTGAAATAGAACATATGTGATCTTTTGATTATCATCTTATCAGTTGTCCATGTTTAGTTAAAAAAACTGATTAACATTCTTCAATGGAGATTAATAAACCCACCCACCTCCCTGAAAACCCAAGAAAAAGAAAGATTATATGGAAGTAGGAAATTTAAAAATTCACAGAATTCTAAGAAAATACACTATTTGCTCACAGAGAATGTAAATTCTCTGATGATGTGAAAGAAGATGTATGATCCATAAGAAGATGCGTGACCAAAAGATCATGATGAAAGAAAGAAACAGAGGCTGAGAAAGGGTTGTGTTGTACTACTCCTATTTTTGCCTTCCTGAATGCATATTTTCACATGCTTTTTAGCAAGGTGAAGGAAGGTATTTTCTATTAGCTGCTAAATGGTCATAAACCGAGCTTAGAGGCCTAATCATTGGGTCACAGGAGGGTGTGATGAAGCTTCTGTGCCAAAAAGCCTCTACTTGTACTGTAGTTGGGTCAGCTGGCCTAAAGAAAATTGCTTTAATTTTTCTACAGACTTTGCTTTCATTTTCCTTTTTAGATTTTCATTGTTGCAGTAAGCTTTATAAACCACATATATTTGATATGTTTTTATTTAAGAAGAAATTGTTTTCCCTATCAGTGATGTTATGAGAAATGAGGAGAGTCACGGAATACTCGGACCTTAATTTTCACTTATCCTTAGCCCCCTTGATTTGCTCTGGCTGTGCAAAGTGGCTTTAAAATTACATTTACCATGTCTTAAAGGCTCCTAATCAGTACCACTGCCAGAGAAAAGGACCTTAGTGTAAATGAGAATCAGGCCTCCTGAAGAGCGTTTGCACAGCAGGTTGTCACTAGGGTTATTTAGCTGCAGCTGCTTCTGCAGTAGAGGCACATTTAGAAAATTCACTGTTAAATGAAATTCCAACTCCCATTTGCTTTGCACCTCCTAGCATGATCACAAGCCAAAGTATAATGATGCATCACATAGCTTGTGGACCTGTAAGAAATATAGTGTGTTCAAGTAACCTCTTTTTTTCCAGGATGTGGTCCTCTTACTGTTTAAGAAGCCAACTGAGTGTGTAAGAACGAAATGTAGTGTTGGAAGGCTTTTAAATAGCCCATCAGTGCCGACAATTCATTTCTATTAAAATGTTCAGGAAAGGTCTAGTTTCCGCTCAGTACTCCACTTGAAGACAACTTAAGTTAGAGATAGATTTCAATGATTTTCATATGTAAGTGGAAAATTACA
>KZ506763.1:106261-132419 GCA_002844005.1 Limosa lapponica baueri | reverse complement strand
GAGTGTCAGTGTTTGTACAGCTAAAGAAGAGATTTGATATAACCATGTGCAAACAGAAATTGTGGGTTATCATGAGTCATTTGTGTATAATTTTAAGGATAGCCTTGATTGAGATGAGCAGGTCATTGTGCGTTGATATAAATGAAGTTTGAAGAGGGTTTCTGGAAATTCTAGAAACTATATATCTGAGTTTTGCGTTGTTTTCTAAAATCTGTACTTAATCAAGATAGTGACCTAATGTTTGTGATGTGTGTCTTTTTAGTACCGAGTACTATGATAATTTGCTTAGAAAAAGTACTTTTGCTTAGAAAAAGACACCCTTTCTTTCAGGAACATAATGAAAAATATCAGGAAACACCCTCCAACTCTTCCTTAAATATGGGAAAGAAGAAAGTTTCCCAGCCCCCCCCAAATTCCATATTCTTCAAGAAATCATGAAATGAAGAATAGTGCACTGGGCAGAGAAGGGTGTTTTTTTGTTCCAAGTACAACCAGTGAGCCATTTTACTGGACCAAAATTACAACTTTTGCTATAAGTCTCTGGCACACCAAATGTACGCTTACTAGATAACACCATCTATATCACTAGGGAGGTACTATCCCACTCATGGCGTGGAGTGATGGGGCTCACGGAAAAAGAGGTGGTGGCAGAACAGATGAGATGGTCGAGTACAGGGGCAACTTCTTCATGTGCTGTTTTCCAGAGTGTCTTCATCATCTGTATCTGGAAAAGCCATAGGTCTACGGTTAATTGACACCTTTATTTCTAGGATGCTTTTGTTCCCACATGAAGCTAGGCTCTTGTATGGCATGATTAGAGCAACACCACCTGTGCCCTGGCTTCTTCACTGGTAGTCCTTGGGTCAAACAGTCACTTTTTGATGGTCTTTGGCAGAATTGTTCTGTTTCTGGTGCCTGGATAGCTGGGAAGTATAGTTTGTATGCTGGGTAGGTTTGGGACCCATCTGGTGTGGTCCCGTTTTTGGATCCTTGCATCTCTGGTGGTGCTAGGGCTGGCTGACTGTGGGTGTCTCCTAGCCACCACTTTTTTTTTTTTTTTTTCTGTGGGGATGTGACCTGGACTCTCAGTTGCTTCTAGGGCAGAGATTTCATTTACAGTCTCATTGTGAGGCTGCTGACAGTGAAGGATAACTGCTGCATGGGACACACTCTCTTGCATGTCCAGCCAGTTTTCTTCATGTGCTGTTTTAACCCACATCAACCAACAATAATGACAATAATATCCTTAAATATCCTCATTCCCTTAAATCAGTGACTGACTGACTTTATTAGGACTAGTGAATCTTGCAAAAACACTCCTGGTTTGCAAGCTTTAGGCTGCTGGCCTTCCAAATACCTTCGAATTCAGGGAAAAGCAGGAACTTGCCAGACAGCAGTTTTGCAGGAAAAAGCATAGGGCTTACAGTGGAAACAGCATCATCATTGGCTTGATAAAGTGATTGACATCCTGCATGCATTAATGAGGAGCTCGGCTATCAGGGAGGTTAAGCAGTCCTCCTGCTCGGCTTGACACCGGGAAGGTGAGAGTCGGAACAGTGTTAGACACCTTACATCGTTTGAGCATCTCGTTTTAATAAAGAAGTGAATGAACTGGGGAGTCCAGAAGAGAGGCACAAGAATGATCAAGGACTGGCAAACATGACCTATGATTAAAAGTTTAAGTGACTTGGGGCTGGTGGAAAGGAAGTCTGAAACAGAATATTATAACAATCTTGAATCCTGAGGTAGAATATTATAGGAATCTTCAATTATACAAAGAAAGCTGCATAACAAGGGAATAGACAAGCTGTTCACAGTTGAGGAGATGGCATGCACTGCAGTTACTCAGGAATAAGTCCGATATTGGGAAAAATGTTAAAATAGTAAGGTTAGCAACACAGCAGCCCAGTTCGAAAAGCAAATCCATGAAAAAGTCCTGAGGGGACTGACTGGTTGGTGGCCACAACTAATCCTTGATCTTGCTTGACTAAACTGAAGGTCTGGTTAAGTCTAAGTTGAATGTGAGTCATCCGCCTTTTGGACTCAGAGCCATGATTATTATTGCAAGTACAGCTGGTGCCAGTTTCTCCACTCCTTTGTGGCTGGTGGGCTTCCATCATTAATTTTATTTGATAACTATTGGCTTCATTTGGTTGAAGCCTGGGGCTTTAGTCGGTGATCTCATACAAAAGCAAGGACCACCTCTGTGCATCTTGCTCCCTGAGGGATACACTAATCTTGGGTCAGCCAATTAGAAAGAATTCTACTTTTACGAGTGCTGGGTCAACCTATGCAGAGGATACTTTTGGCTTATTAAGGCATCCCGTGCCTATTGTGGACAGATGCAAGATTGCTATGTGCTAAGCTTGGAAATCATATGGGCAAATGCAGAGTGGTGCTAAACCAAGTTAGTAGGGCTTGATGGTACATAACTGAGCTCAGCACTGGTCAGAACAATTTACTAATAAAGGTTAGAAAATAAATTGGTAGTGTCATCTGAGGTGGTGTAAAATAATGTGTTTGGCATATCCTGTTGTGAAGGGTTTCACTGCTGAGCAGCTCTTTGCCCCGGTTCCCTCCAGCCAGGTGTCAGCATAAAGCATCGCTTTTAAGCAAACTCAAGCCAGTGTGTGATTACAGCTAGCAGAGTTCTGCCAGGTCCGTGGGAGCCAAAACTCTTCAGCACTGAATATACTGAAACAGCAGCAACATTCATTTCACCCTTCAAAGAGTTCATCATTACTGTACATGTATTCCCTCAGCAGGAGACAATAGCAGCCAAAAGTAAAATAATTGTTTCTTCTTGTAGAGGAATGCTCCAAGAAAAGGCCCCAGGGACTATTCTAAGCAAGTCCAATTTTTTCAACCATATCTAGAAAGAGCACTACCATCTGCTTTTGTCACATAATTTACACAACGCTTAACCAGAGACAGAGTATAATAAAAACTCCTGCCGCCCTCCTGGGAAACGGTGCCTCTTAAAGAGGATTGGTGACCCCACTAGTCCAATTTGGTCTGAAATTATTGCTCCAATATTGAAAATTCTCTGTATGAGGAAGCAATGTACAATGGCATAAGTAGCAGAAGTGACTTGTTTTTTTGTTCTGTTCCTGGTGGGTTTTTTTTCCCACTTACCTAAAAGTATTTTTCGTTTAATAGAGGACATACATGATATACGTGTAAGTAAAGAGAATGGAAATTAAGATGGGTTATAGTGTTTTGTGACTTGGATAGCAATATAATAACTTTTATTGTATGTCACATGTTAAAAGATATTTTTGAAATAATAACTGACTTAATTGCGAAGTGTACAAACCCTTTAACAGGCAGCAAAATCCAGATTGCTGGGCAAGAGATACAAGTATCACATATAACTTGATTGCACCTACCTACAGGACGGTGAGATGGAAATGAAAAAAAGCAGAAAGGCAATGGAAGGTAGCAGAAGAGATGTAGGCTGCGCACAGATTGATGGTAAATGTTTTATAAGAACTTAGATGTAAAAAGTACGTACATCCCAGCCTGTTATCTCACTTAACACGCAGAAAGATTTGTCTACAAACGTTCAGCTGCAGCTAGTTGTCTCTGTGACAAATAATTTGTATTAGAGCTGTGCACTCATGTAGTTCATTTGGCTTTTGTGGTTTATGACGAGAAAAGTGAGGCCACCTGAAAAGGCAGTGGAAAAGTCACTTAGGCTGCCAAAGCCACATAAAAACTGATGCAAAATTGAAGGCTGAAACTTTGACAATGACGCACAGAAAATTTTAGCAGCTTATAGCTGAAATACCCAGGAGTCCTCTGTGGACACTTGGTCTGAGAAATAATGTCAGAAATTTGGGATCTATGTAGTTTTCCTAGACTGCAGAGACGCGTTAGCCTGCACGTACTGCAGCCCTGGCCGCACAAGTTCATCTTGTGTAATTGTTAGGTCTCATAAAACCAATACATCTCTAAGTGGCTTCTGTATCAATTTATGCATAGGATCGCTATTTTGTGGTGGTTACTGTATTGGTGAATGCAGTAATGTTTGGTCAATACTGCACAAAGTCAGCAGCCTTAGTCAGGCCGATGTTCAGCTGGTCAGACTCTTTCCAGAGTGCTTCTCAAAACGTCATCTCCCTACAAGCAAGGGTAGGAGAGCAGTCATGTGCCGTGCATCTCTTTGTGCGTCCAGATGGGGATCCAGCAGCTGGCAGGCCAACTGAAATAACCTAGCTCAAACTTGTTTTCCTGAGTTTTTTTGTCATCCTCACGCTTCTGAAGCCCCGGCCTGGCAAAGTCAGCAGAGCGCTTTGAGCAAACGTATTTACCAGGACACTGAGGCTTTGTGAGAAAGTCTCCACCTGCAGCCCAGTCAATACTGCTGGATCCTCACTGGCATGTCCTAAGGTATTTCTCTGAGGAGCTCTATTCAAGGTGTCTATTTCCAATCTCTTAACCTTTCACAGCACATGTTTTTTTAATAACAAAGCTGGAAAGAGAGGGGATCTTTTTAGTATAAAGGTCACAAATCAAATTTTTATTTTAACAGGTCTGTCATTCCTTTGTTGAGATTTTATTTAGCAAAAGTCATTGCCAGTCTAGCCGTATATAGGAAGGAGAGAACCAAGGCAGTAAAATTACAGCACACATTGCCAAATGACTCTTTAATTAGGAAGTAAGTGTTTTTTCCGTTTCTGTAACCTCTGGCATTCGGGGCTGGTGAGCAGCCAAGGGAAAGTGGCATATGGAGAAGAAGAATGTGGCATTCATGAGAGGTAAGATTAAGTGTCCAGTCAAAACAAGTCAAAATGATAAGGTTAGCATATGCCATTCCTTCCTTCCCCCCTGCCTGCTGTCCCCCTCCCCTCGCCTTCCCGCACGGGGAAGCAGCACGCTCCAGAGAGGAAGAGCCATAAGCTATTCATAAACAACACGGGCCTGAGTTCAGCATATTAAAAAGTGTTCAGTCAGATAATTACCCTTAATTATTAATTCTTTTTCATGATCAGCTTAGGTGGCAATGGTGCAGAAAAAGCAAATTGTTTGGTATTTGCAATCTGCTGCGCACTCACAGCCTGCTCAGCACTGGTGTTTGGCACCCAGTGATTCAGCTCTTCTGTGTTTACCAAAGACTGATAGAAATGACAAAACAGCTGCTTTTGTAAAAATTGTTTACCTCTTTCTAACTTTTCTAGTCACTTCTCTTATTGTACGATCAGGCTTTGATATGCCCTGGAGATGTAAGTCTTTTAACAGCCCCTATGGTCTGATACGCTATCTGAATTTTACTGCAAATTTATCTATAAATTGCAATCTGTTTTTTTATTTTTATTTTAAGATATACCAGACCAATGACTTAGTGAATTTATGTAACTCTAAGAAATAAACTGTAGATTAGTTTTAAACAAATGTTTCTTCAGTGCCTGGCATACAATAGCTTAGCAGCAGGTGAGTATGTGTTAGGATTATCATTAAAGTAACTTAAATGCTTGGAAGCAAACCTTCTTCTTAGAGGTAGGTGGGACTCGCTGTCTTCTGTTTGCCAAAGGTCCTGTACACCTTGATTTTTCATCCTCCAGGGACTTTCACCCCTGTTTTACCTCTGTTGCTTGAGCTTTGAATCTACCTCATCACTCTTGGGTACCGCTATTTCCTTGGCTTCACGCTGACACTGAAATCAGCTCCCCTCCGAGGCTCGCGGTTCAGCTGCCGCGTCGGCTGTTTCTAGGTTTTAAACCATGGTAATCACCACAGTACCTGAAATATGCTGCAGGGATGGTAATTAACACCTGTCCCGGGCTGTTTGTTTTCCTGGGTGAGGGTTTTTTTTGGGGGGAAATTGGCCACCCCGGGGCATGGGTGTCTCCTGCCTGCATTGCCAGCATGGGCACACCGGGAGGGCAGAAGCCGGCAGCTTAGCTTGCGTTTAGCAAAGGTTGCTGGAGACTTTTCAAATGAAACCACAGCACAGGAGCTTTTTTGTTGGGGTGTTTTATTTTGTATACAGGATGCTCAGAGATACCTAGTTATATTTTGCTGGCTTTTGCCAAACACACAAGTGGAAAATTTCATTTTTTGCTTTACTTTTTAGCTTTTCCTCCAGTGCCTTCTACCAGACTTTATCTTAGTTTTGACTACAGCATCCTAAACATACCAATGACTTTTCTTCATACTAATGCTTCACTAGTAGAAAGGAATGGTTTTTTAAACAGCAGCAGATCAGTATCGTTCTTCACCATTTTGCTAAAGCCTGAGGTTGCATTAAGTTTTGAATACATGATGAAAATCTTGAATCATGGGATTCTCCTGTGGGTCTGGATTTCATATGAAGACCTCAAGTTTGTGTATGGAATTAGCTACTCAGTGTAGACTCTGATTCCACAAAGACAACTATGTATACTTAAATATTAGTGTGCAAGTCTTGATGCTGCATTGATTCCTTATAAAGGTAAGCACCTATGTGTTTGCATAGTTGACGTGTTTAGATGCTTTTCCTCAATGATAAATACAGATTTCTTATTTACAAAGGGGAAATGAAGCCAGGGAATGCTGTGAAGCTGGATGCTGCCTTCTCCTTCGTGCAGCTCCCAAAGCTGGGTAGGGACCCAAACTAGGAGTGAGGGCTGGAGCTAGAAGGAAAACAATCTCCCAAAGCCAATAGTTTGGGTAACTATGCTTGGAGGAACAGGGGAATTAATTAACAAGCCAGGATTAATGAGGTAAGTTGATGAGAATGGGCCTGTTTATAAGGTAGTGCATAACAAGCTGTATAAATAAGCTCTTCATGGAAAGAATCGGTCCTTATTCTGTTTGAGAAGAGAAGCCCACTCTCAGTTCCCCTCCTGATGTTCCTGTAATTCACAGTATAATATAGAAATAGCTGTGTTAGAAATAATTTTGAAGTTATGGGGTTATACCTGGGTATTACTGTATAATAAATGCAGAGAACTGTTGCAGAGAAAGCATAAAATAAGCAAATGAAGTTCCTTCCTTCTTTGCTCTTCTCAGATATGTATTATTTTAAATTTTATTCAGGGGCATTGCAGAGCAGTTGCCTTTATGTTGATGGTGCTGGTTTAGTCCTAATGGCACTTGGACATGATCCTCACAGGAGGCTTCTTATTATTTTTCCTGGTGTTTCAAATTTTATATTACATGCTTTGAATTTCATTTTGCTTCTCTTTTTCCCTATTTCTTTTCATTTTTCCTCTCTTTTTTTCAGAAAAAGATTTCCTATTTTACAGCAGCAGCCATCTGACAAAACAAAGTATACGGCGCATCAAAGATGTAGGTTGTCCCTTCAGTTTTAAAAATCAAGGGAAAAGCAGAGTTCTTTCATTTCTTCCCTCTCTTCCTTGTCTGCTTAGCTGAGATGAGATCAAACAATCCTGTTTTATGAGTGATAGAACAAGCTACATGCCCGTCTTGCAGCATCCCAGCTGTAGAGACTGAATCAACGGTTTCAGAGGCTATTTAATTATGTCAGCACTCAGCACATTTAAAAATGCTCCAGATGTGCTCTTGCAACAAGATTGCTTGCAGAATCAGCTTTAAATTATAGTTCTTTCTGGAAGCCAAATGCTTCTAGCGGTATAACTCCCCTTAATGAAAATTATTTTCATAAGCCAGGGAGAAAATAGTGGATTTTAAATACCAGTTGAATGACAATATTTTTAAATTTTTCATCCAACAGGATATTCACACAGAGCACACATGTAGACCTGCCATTAACATATTACCCCAAAAGAATGAAAAATATAACATCTCACAATGTCCTGGAGTTTCTTATTTGAATAGCATTTAGTTAACAACAGAATTGTATTGCCAGGGCTTGAGAGTTTGAGAAAAGTGAGGTTTATACACTGTTGGGTTTTTTTGTTGACTAATCTAAACTGTGATCGGAGTAGTGGATTCAGGAAAAATGGACTTTTTAGAGTAGGCTGAACTATAACCTTTTAATTTTCTAGCCTTTTTAGTGCCTTTCACCGATTTTGTTGTATTTTGACCCAGCTCCTGTAGTTCTTGTCCTCTGGTTTTGTTGAAAGAAAGTTGCTGGTGGAGCCGAGGGTGTTCCCTGCTCTGAGGTTTGTGTCTGCTGATGGAGGAGGTGATCTCTTCATTTGCTGCAGCAGCTTCAGGCACAAGCTGACAGGCAAAGACTGCTGTAGGGCTAGAAATGGAAGGTCATCACGGTCATCTCAATCATCACCTCTCCTATGGGGACAGCGAGTAGTGAAAGCAGTATCTTGAACTTTAAGCAGTGCCAGGGATCAGACTGCCCGTTGCTTGACATATTGAGATACACAGTCCTGACTTTATACACGGGCTTACAGTTTGGGGAATGCAGAATCAGCTGTTGCTAAATAAAATTGTTGTTATTATTAAAGGCAAACAATAAAGACAATCAAAGAACTGTTTTGGGCACTGTAAAAAGCCCAAATTTAATATTTAGGATCTTTCCTAGTCCTTGTAGTAGTGAACGCTTTCCAGAGAGCCCGTGAATGGCCACCCTGCACCTTTCCTGGTCTGATTGACTTCTGTTCCGAGAAGCTTGTTGGAGGATTTGCTGCTCGCTACAGCCAGTTCCCATCTCCTCGAGCCTCCTGGGAGGTGGGAAGGGAATGGCTAACGAGTACAGCCCTTGGCGGTTGTGTTGAGACAAATACGAGTGTTGTGATTATTGCAATTGTCGGAAAGTGCTGCAGAAAAGCGCCTTTCCATTCCCCTGGGCAATCTATAATTGTTTCTGGTTTAATCCTTCTGTGTGACTGAGCAGCCTGGAGCAGCTCGGGGTGTCCAGTATGGCTTGTGACCCCAACACGTCCTGCAGCTCCTGCAAGCTCCCAGTTTGCTGCCATAAGCAGAAAGTGTGCTTGTTGTGGTGGTGCTCAGGAAGACGGGCTGCCGGGAAGTGATGTGTGATGTTGTGTTGGAATGAAAAATTGAAACTTTTTTAAAAAAAAAATCAAAATGAAATATTTCAGCATTTTTCCATTTCTTTAGTTAGGCATATCGCATTTCCAATTCTACCTGAATCTTTCAAGAGCTTCATCCTCTCCCTAACTGCGTTTTTTCTGTGAAATGATATTTGAAAATGCTTTACCCCAGCTCTATGATTCAGTAATATTTTCTCTCCCTCACGGTCACCTCACTCCCCTCCATGTGAGGCAGAGCTGCTGCCAGCAGGAGTAGCCAGGCTGGAGCCCAGCAGTGTTGGGGGTGACTGAACAGACAAAATCCTTCATGCTTTTTTCCCCTTTTGTGTCCCTCCCTTACTCGATTGCTACCCTTCTCACTTGAATCTTCCTGGAAATTTATTCTGCTGCAAAGATGCAGAAATCATTTAACTTTTCTATGAAAATGTGGGATTTATGCAAAAAGCATATATCTATATTTGGATACCATAACACGGCTATTTCATTCTGTGGGAGTCTTCACTGATTAATCAAACTTTCCAGCCTTATTAGTGGTAGGGATGGAGGGCTGTAGGTGAAACATGTTTTGCTCTGTCCTTCCTTCCCTTTGCACTCGCAGCTGTAGGCAGAAGTTGACCAACTACTCTTAGTATCCCTCCCTTTTCCCCTGTCTCTCAAAATAATATGTTACAAAAGCTCTCCTGCAAAGGGTTTTAGTTATACTTTAGGCATGTTGATCACTGTTACTTTCCTCCAACCTTTCATCAGCTCTTACCCTGCTTTCCTACAGCCTCCAGTGAGGACGAGACCCCCTTGCATGGGACCACGTTGGGGCAGCATGCAGATATAAACATGTCGCTTTTCATCATTATTATTATTATTATTTGTCGTTTCAGGCTAGATTAAAAAGAGGAAGTCGGGTTGAGTGCCCCTGGGGTTTGCAAAACCAATAAGTAAAATGTTCTTATCAGTCAGCCTTTTCAACGAGCTGGGGAGACGAGTGGTCCTGGTGTGCTGGCAGGTTTTCCTGGAGCAAGAGCAGGTAGTGGGGGCCTGAGGTAACGCTGCCATCAGTGTGTTCAAGCAGGGCAATATTAATAGTCTTCAAAACAGGAGTATTGTGCCCGTGACACTTGCAAGTGGTGTCTTGCAGAGGTCCCCACTCAAAAAAGGGGAAAAATGGGAGATTTCCAGAGGCATAAATAGGAGATGAAAGTCCCATTGCTGCCACCAGTCAGTGGGAGGTAGGCATTTAACTCCTGTTTTCACATGAGAAGATCTTCCACTAATAAGCCATTGGATAAATTCTCTTCAAAATATGGCAAACGTAAAAGTCACGTGCAAATACTGAATGCTGTTACCTTACCTAGACACTTTCAGGTAATAAAGGTGCGGTAGTTCAACAGAGTAACCCAGTCTACATGTCACCATCCTTAGGAAGAGATGTAACCTCTCTACATACATAAAAGCTATAGATGGGACAAAAAAAAAGAGATGTTTTTATGATATGTTGCAATGACAATACCTGTAGATTCAGTTATCTTTAAATTTCTTAAAATGTCTGAATTCTAAGGTAGAACAAAGGAAGTCTTTGAAAAGACAGGCTGACATCTTTTTCCCACTTGCATATTCACTATCTACAGGCTAAAATTGTCCCCAAGCTTCTAATTTGTTCTGGCAGGTATATTTGTGGTCTCAAGTTTTGAAGACAAGCGTTGATCTTTGGTGGAATATGGATTTAGGTAAAGGTCTCTGAGCCCACAGGCTTGGGTAGGAATAAGACCACATGAAATAGAAACAGTTGATAATTTACTCTGTGTGGCTGAAAATTTGAGCCTGTCATTTCTGTGAAGACTTGTAATTTTTGTGCGTGATTAAAGATGCTCATCCAGGCTTTTTGAAGTTGCTTAAACTAATAAACTCTGCTTCTTACTTAAAGCACAAAACTGACAACATCAATTTTGAAGAACAGAGGAAAGACTAAGTTTGAATTTTGCTAGGAAAATATTCTCTGGGGAAGAAATCTCGTATGCCAAGTTTTAGCTTAAGGCAAATGCTAAGGCCACATATGACCCTGTGGAAAATGTTCCTTAAAACACCAGTGTTTACAAAATGACTTTGAAAAGTACTTAGGATTGGCCCTGGGAGTTTTACTATTATCATCAACGGGAATAGATTTAGGTCAGTGCAGAGAGCCAATATGGAGCCCAATTGACTTCAATGGTTTCTGCAGAGGAAGAATTGCAGATGATAAACTGGCTGCAACTGGGACTGTTACAGTAAAATGTTGCTTGTAGATACTTCTCAGATCTTTTTGGCACAAACAACATTTCAAGTATTGCACATAAAGCATAAAATAAGCTCTAATTTAGAGTGCTTTCTAAAATGCAGTACATATAATAAATGATTACTGGAAGGATAAATATGTTTAAAATTATTCAAAGCAACATTGCTTGAGAGAGATTTCTGTATGAATTGATGTTATAAAATAAGTGACATAAAATCTATTGCAGATAAATTGTAGTAAGTTATGATATAACATTTTTTGATTCTCTAAGTACTGTAAAAGCATCATAAGTATAAATAAGCTTATGATTTTCCTGGATTGTACTTGATGTTTGAATAATCTGTTTTAGCAGGGTCCAGCTACTTCTGAAGTGCACCAGGCACAGCACATGTAGCAGCAATGTTTTTCTTCTACATCTAATAGTGGCAGTGGATTTTTCAGATTGGTTTGCTGTCTGAATAATTAAATCTGACGACATAAACATAGTTTATTCTTGTGTGTCATGGTAGCAGAAATCTACACTGATTTCAGAGACTCCCAGTGTGATAATTGTATAACAAGAAATGAAATATCTCTAATGGGAAGACGGTAAGGAAAAGAAAACTTCTGTTAACACAATTTTATAAATACACGTCTCACGAAGGCTTCTAAATCATACACCGAAGGGACCTCCGAGTCCATGGCAAACCCAGGGAAATTAAACTTAGTCTCCCACATTGCAGTACTTTATAACAAGGTCTTTATTTCCCCCCAAAGCGATTTTAAAACCAGAAGAGCGATAACACAATGTTAAAGGCAGAAATTCCCCATGTCATTTGGAATGCTAATTACTGCAAAGCTTATTTATATCCATGTTTAACTACAAGACTTGGTCCCTGACTCTGGAAAACTGGCTGGCACCTCCCACGGGTTGCTGCTCGGACACATTTAAGTCCATCAGTTGGAGAGTTAACAGCTTTCCTGTCAGTCTGGCACATAGTAAATAAAACAGAATTTCCTCAGCTGAAGCAACTTTGTGCGGTAACTTGTTGAAATCAAGCACTTTAATCTGCTCATCTGTATCCCATCAGGGACTGAAGTGATGGTGAAGTTAACCTAATAAAAGGAAAATTAGGATCAGTCTATATGATAAAGCAAAACGGATGTTGACTATTGGATCGTTTCAGCCCTATAGGCTATGACTAATAGCGTTTGGTTCCTGCAGCCAGAGCTCATGGGGATGGGTGTATGTCTGCTCCCAGCACCCAAACCTAGGGCAGTGCCATGGGAGCACTATGCCAATAATGCTCCTTTCTTAGAATTCAGTAATATAAAGAGATTGATTTATACCTAGGTGTATATGCTGACACAACTCTATGCCTAAAGGTCTTTATGATCTGCCCAAGACAAGGAGGTAAACCATAGTCATATATTACCTGAAAATGTACACTGGTGACACAAGCCGGGAGGACTTTTCTGCACCTTTTGAGTGGCTTCTGTCATTTTTTGAGCTGCATCCCTCTATCTACTGTTGGGTAAAATTTTATGAGTTTGATGCCCTAAAAGGAAGACCAGAGGATTGTACTGTCCTCTGCTGTGCTAAGGTGCTGCTGCAGGAAAGGGATTTTAAAGCCAGTTCTTTCTCTTACAGAGCTGCTGTGCAAAGAGTGAGCCAACAGGTTTGATGTATTTCGCTCTCACTGGTGGTCCTGTTCCTTTGGGCCTTACCAGCATCCCCCAAAATGCCTTTTCAAAGTGAGTTTCCTCAGGGGGCATGGTCCAGTGCACATGAGCTGTGCCCCAGCTGAGCTGGGTCTGGGTTATGCTCACAAGAGGAGTAGCAGGCAGTGTTCCTCTGGGCTTTGGCCAGTCCCTCCCTCCATGAGAAGCAACCCTATACAGCTATGTTTAAAATATTTTCTGTTTAGTAATAGTCAATTTTGTTAGTATTAATACTTTTTCCAATGGTGCTAACAGAGCTTTGGTACAAAGAATATCCAAAGTGTTGTCTTACATCTCTAAGGGGCATCAGGTTATTTTCTTCACTGCCTATCAGTGTCTTAAAACACAGGAAAGGCTATATCTGCTTACAAAGCATCACACATGCCTGTGGGAAAGTAGAAGGAATACCATTGGTCACACTGGTGCCCAATAAACTAATAAACCAAACTATAACTGAAATGAGACCATTGTGTAATATCTCCACAGAAGATGTGAAGGAAAGTTCAATGTCAGTGAAGATAAGAAAGTAAAGACTGCTTTCCAGCTTCAAAGACAATGTAACTAATGTTGCAGGGACATTAATTACACGGAAAAAAATCTAAAACGCTAAAATTGCACTTGACAGAATCCCTTTAAACTAATATAGTGTTAGAGTCTACTAATGGTTTCTGGCTCCAATAAGTTTCCACAATTTTCTCTTTATTTAAGTCTTAAACTCTCCAAATTAAATGCAATTGGAAAATCAGTTATCTTGTTTTGCTTTATGCTCTTGCTAACTCAGCATCATTATATGATCTTGTTTTTCAGTCTCAGAGTTTTCCCTCTTCATCACTGCCATGAAGTTTTTTTAGAGCAGAGCTAAAAAAATTATCCCTGAATTACAGTGTTTTTTAATTTCACTTTTGTTCTGTTCATAGGACCAACCTCCCATGCACTCCCAATATTTATGAACAACACAAAAATTATTTCTGGGGTGAGCCCTCAGATGTCAGGGGCGTAATGTCCCTGGGCCAACTTCAATCACCAGTTGCTGTTGAACCTCAACTATTCGTAGAGGTGCTGCTAAAAGAGGGCTTCAGGGCTGGCATTCCAGACTGCCTCTGCTCTCCTGGAGCTAAATGGGAAGTCACATCTTATTGTAGCTGTTTTTACAAGCACACAGTAAGTATTCATTTAATTTATACAGCTGGTTTTAACGCTGAGACTTGAAGCAGACAAGGGGTAGGCAGACAAGTCTCTTTGGGATAGGGACCAAGGTGAAAATCATGATCTGCTGAAGCCCATCTTGGGCTCTGAGGATGTTTTGCATCTGGTGTGTCTGCGCAGTCCTTTGTCTTGTATTGATGTTTCCTTTTGGGATATATACTAATCATATGTATATAGCTACTTGAACATAATAAGTAAAGGAAGGCAGTACCTCAGTAGGGTATTGCTGTTCTGATCCATGTTAATTGCCTGTTAGCTCATAAAAATGGCACTTTGAAATGCTGGGGTTGTTTTATACTTCCATGTGGGTCACAGTTTTGAGTCCATGTCATGGTATAAATAGAGAGAGATATTGATCAGAGTTGAGCACTTACGTATATAACTATATGTATGGGAAAAATCTGTTTATTTATGCTACTAGATATAATCAACAGGTATAGGTAAAGTGCAAGACTGGCTACCATAAAATGGAGTTCTGAATGTAAATAGTAGTCCAAAACTTGCAAAAGTTTTCAGACCCTGTCCTGATTTCAGTTGGGATAGTTAATTTTCTTCCTAGTAGCTGTTGTGTTTTGGATTTAGTATGAGAATAAGGTTGATAACACATATTGATTTAGTTGTTGCTAAGTAATGTTCTTAGTAAATCAAGGACTTTTTCAGCTTCCTGTGGAACCTGAGAGGGAGCATAGACAGGGCAAGCTGGGCAAAGAAATATTCTATACTATAGTCGCCATATTTAGAATATAAATGAGGGTTGGCTGGGGGGCAGGAATCTGTGATTGCTGCTTGGGACAGGCTGGGCAACCGATCCTTGGATGGTGAGCGACTTGTGTTGGATCACTTTTTGTATATTCTTTTGCTATTACTATAATTATTATTTTTCTCTTCTGTTACTATTCTATTAAACTGTCTTTATCTCAATCCATGAAGTTTATTTTCCCTTCTTTTTCTCCTCCTTTTCTCTCTCTTCTCCCTACCCTGCTTGAGGGGGGCAGAGAGGGAGAATGAGTGAGAAGCTCTGTGGTGCTAGTTGCCAGCTGGGGTTAAACTTCAACACTCTCTTAGTGTTTGCTCAGCACGCGTCAAAGTTTGCCATTGCAAAATTTTGCTCTCATTTTGCCATCTGAGGACAAATAGTTTTGCTTAGCTCCAGTAGCAGTCCTTAGCCTGAAAAGGCTATGTTCAAGCAGATTCACTATGGAAAAGCCACATTAAATTGGGATTCTGTTCTTCTGGGAACTCTCCCTTAGCACGGGAGGGGAAATCTCTGCTTTTGCAGAGTAATTTTTTTGCTCCAGCGTTAGGTGGTCCATAATGCATTGAGTCAGGCAGGGGGATTCACTGATGACACCCAAGTGGACATCAGTGCTGAGCAGCAGCTGTGGTAACACCAGCACGTGGGAGGATCTCAGAGGGGCTTCCTGGGGTAGCCCTGGCTGGAGGACATGTTTGAGAGGTGCTGAAAAGAAGAGGAGGTAGGCTTAGTGTAATTGAGGCAGTTTCCTTCCTCCAGCTCACAGGATGAGATATAATGTTCATGTAACCGGTACAGGGAAAAGCAGAGCTGCCTTGGAGGGGATTTTCTTAGCTGGCCTTTTGTTTTACTGGAGATTTTGCTGATTCTTTTCCTTTATAAAGAAAAAAAAAAAGTACATAGCTTACTTGAACAGGCTGAAAATATTCCTACTTTTTTTCTAAGTGTTTGCTACATGAAGGCTCTATGTGCCACTCTTCTGCTAATTGAGAAGGTCCCACATCATCTCTTTGTGTTTGGCAAACGAGGGGCCATCCAAGAACTGCCACCACCTCTCTCCAGTGCGGAGACGCCAAGACAACATTAAAATGCTGTTGTGGTTGTGGGCAGTATATTCTGGAAACTGAACCTCATGAACGAAGGAGCAGCTGTAATGAAGTGATATACTGTTGGTCTTGGGGCTAGTGTAGTTATGGAGAAGCTATAGCTCTTCTTAACAAGGAAAAAAGCAATTTCTTAGACTTGAACTTCGCAATAATGAAATGTGAAACTCCGTGTCGGTATCACTTCTGTAGCTAAGGGCCATCTGCTGCTGCTGGATCAAAATGTCCTTAGTCTCCAAAGAAATTCACAGAAAGGCCAAGAATAGTTTTGTAGCTTTAGAGGCTGTGGAGCATCTCTGAATTACTCATAACTAGCTGCAATACCTTGAGACATGAACCCACTTTTTGTTTTTTGTTTTTTTTTCTTTTCAGATAAACCAGAAGGAATCTAACACAGAAAGCAGAAACAAACAAAAAAAAAAAGGTAAAAGTAAAATTAAATTCTATATTTGTGGGAGCAACATCATGAAATGTGTAGTCCTCTGTATAACTCAGAAAACATCATGTATATCGCATAAAAAAGGGATTTTGCCAAGATTCTTGTGCAAAACATGGATTAAAATAAGAGTATCACCATTTCCAAGTATTCTTTTTACATCAGACTCAACAGTATTTAAGTATGTTTTTTGTGTATTCACTCTAATATGGCTGGTAAGGAGGATATAAAAGAATAATTAGAGATAAGCCACTTTTCAATTAACTGCTACCTGCTGCTACCCACTGGTGGACACAAATTACTGGCAGATAATTTTATCCTTGTATTACTTGAGAACCTTTGGACATCATGTGCTTGACCTAAATTTTTAATGACATTATGAAGCCCTAGTTAAATATAAAAATAATGATTTTGGAGCGTAGTTCTTTAATAAAGTTCCTTGGGCTGTATTTTTCTTGTATTCAGCTCAGCATGTGAATGTTTTTGTGTTCTTTTGCTTTAGCTACAGAAACTCGCTTTCTAAACCTTAACATGGACTGACTGACGTAACCCATTAGAAGTGACATTGGAGAATGGGATGGCATGGAGAAAAGTCTGCTGAGATCTGTTCAAAGGAAATTATGACTGAGTTTTTGACAAAAAAATAACAATGCTTATTCATGCACCTGTAACTGAATAGAGTTCAAGTCTTAGCTTCTGATGCATCATTTCTCGAGCCCCTAATGATCCTGAAATGCAGGATGTACAGTGCTTCCAGTGAAAAAGTGGATTAAATTATCCATTTGAAATCAGTATGATTTTTTTAAAAAAAATCTCAAATCTAAACTCAGTCTAATCCAAATAGTGGAAACTAATACAGAAAGGTGTTTCTACCCTTTGACATTAAGAAGTTTTCTACTTGGTAAAGTGTCCAATCAAGAAATAGAATATAAGACTCAACAGTTAAAACCTAATTAGTAAACTTGTGCACTTCAAAAAATTTTTTCTAGAGTAGGAGTGAAGCTTAAACCTTATTCCTACTGCAAGGAAAAAAAGTTATCTTTGCATATATACCAAAACTCCACCAATAATAAAGAAACTTTCTTCTCTATGTAAGCTAATGTATTTTGTCTATTAGATACACATATGATTACTTACAGCAACTTACAGCAACCGTTAGTAAATGATTACATACATAGCACTAATGGTATGGATTGTGCTGCAGAGTAGACTAGCTGATCTAAGTGCTGTGGTTAGACACATATGTCATGTGTAATCAGCGTAAGTTTTACTTAATTTGATCTGCTGTTCTGTACTAGCATTCCATTGTACACTTTCCTCTCCATGTTAGACATCCGAGCAGAAAACAATGATTCAGATATCCACTAAGTTGTCATTTCAATTTTGTCTTTTCGGGTTTTGAATGGAATTTACTTTGGTATGGGATGCACTTTCAACAAGTCCTTACAGTATTACGTTGCTTTAGCATTGCTTATACTATCTTCAAAGACCTGATCAGAAGCATACCTCTTCAGTTCAGTAACAATTTTGCTTTGCGAATCCTAAATGGTGGAGGGTCCACAGCATTAGAGGTTTTCAAGATGTGATTGGACATGCTGCTAGAAAATCTTACCTCAGCTATTTCCTGTGAAAGGTTGGACCAGATGATCTTCCAAGTTTCTTTCCAACCTGGGCTGTTCTATGATTCTAAATGTTCAAACACACGGAAAATATTTCTTGTATCATCAGAGTTATTTGAAAATCGCGATAGTTAGTTTTTAACTATCGGGCATTAAAATAGCTTCAAGTTTTTAGCCTTCAGGGTTTGGATTTTCAGTATTTTCTCTGTCACCCTGCTGGTTAGACTTTGTTTAAATACAAACTGAGACTCTTCCACTATGACATGACTCCTCCAGAAGTCGTTTGATCATAACACCGTATTGCATGAAACTAACAATAAAGCTGGCAATATTGTTAATTAGGAGAGCAACGGAAAGCTGGTGTGTTATGGGTACATCTGACCCATTGAGTTTAACAGAGGTGCAAACGAAAGCTGTTTTGAGCTGGGAATAGTGATTGCAGACGGCAGGCAGCACTGTGGGACGTGTCAGTGTTTGCAGATTGCCTCTAAGTATACTGCAAATAAAAAAGGAACTTTGCCAAAAACAAAACCCAGCTCCCCCAGTTTTCAGGTGAGGAGAACTAAGTCCCAGAAGAGTAAAATATGTTCCTCTCTTTGCACTTGAAATAGCACATCACTGGGGACCGACTTGATGGAGGTGGCTGTGTCCAGGAGCAGGTGGGATGGAGTTCAAGCACATCAGAAATGTTTCCACAGGGTAAAGGATCAGGATTTGTCCAACTGTGTCTAAATATCATGTCCTTCTGAGCCATATGGAAATGCTCAAGGGGAAAAATATTATCTGGTCTTTGTCATAAATGCTGTTAAGCTTTCGTCCCAACTGTTCCTCTGTACTGATTATCTCAATACAAAGGCAATATAATAGGGAAATGTGAAGTGCTGTTTGAAGAAAAGAAAACCGAGATATGTATTTCCAAAGGTTACCTTTGATCTCACATTTTCAACTTTAATTTATTATTAAAAAGAACTTAGCTGATCTGCACGATTTCATTAAAAAAATCAATATGTTCTTTGAGTTACAGAAGTAAAAAAATATTTCTGAAGGCAGTAAACCTTAGCTTAAAACATCCACTAATTTATCTAAGATTTCTTTAAAACTGTTTTCAGGCTGAGAATCTGTTCTGTGGCTGAGCTGAAGGAAAATTTTATGGCTGAGTTATAACTCCCTCTCCCTAAAAATAGGAAGCCCATAAACGATGGGATTGCAATAGGTAAAGAAGGAAATGATGGTAAGGCACAGATAATAGGAATTCATTGGAGCCAAGGTCAAGAAAAGAAAGAATCTTGGAAACATTCTGGAAGCGATGAGAAAAGCATCTATGAAAGCATCATTATCCAAAGGGCTGATATCATATTGTGATGGGATTGTCTGCTTGTATTTTCTTGTCCGCCATGTGTGGATTTCTGAAGTCCAGTATGTCCATGGAATTTGATGGTGAGTTGAAAATAAAAATGTTGTACAATTTTTTAATAAGAAGCCCTAGGTGTGCCTTTGTAAATTTTGAGTGCAGATTCGCTTTAGGTAGCAGCATGTACCCAAAAGCTTTCTTGCTTGTTGCAAGCCTACCCAAACCTGTTGTAACTATGAATTGGGCTTGCAACCTTATGATAACCATCTCTTTCAGAAAAAAAGCGGTGGCACTTCTATTGCAGTCTACAGTAACTTGCTGTCGTGGCATTTCATGGTATCTCATCGTTTTCTGATCTCAGCCAGAACCTGAAAGTGCAAAGGTGCATGAAAAATCAAAATAACCACTTTATCAGACTTTTCTGAACCTTAAAAAAAGGGTTTGCGTCAGATCAGGGTAAGCTTGAGGGATGAGCAATAGCAGTTAAAGGCTCTTATTTTCCCATGCAAGTTGTCCCATCGAAATTTTATGATGGTGAAAGTTGTCTGATTAAATTGCCCGTTTTTCTGTTTGCACTTTGATAAATCACTTTTATGCAGATAGTAAAAAGTACTGAAAACTTGGCAGACTCCTAACTGGTCAGTTATTCATGTACCACTTCTCTCTGTTCTGAAAACAGACTTAAACACAGGAATTGTTCCCTTTCTTCCAGCAGGATAAATGCTGCCATGAAGCATAGGCAGGTGATTGAGGACAGGGCTGGCTTGGAGCAGAGTCCCTGGCAGGATCACGTCCTTGGGAAGCACCTTCCAAAATCTGTAAGCTTGCATTTCCAACCCTGAAAAGAAATGATTCCCATGTGAGGGATATCAGAGAAGGGAAAAGTTAAAGTGATGTAGAGCTGGCCCAAACATTTCAACTTACACCTCTTCTTTTTTTCTGAAGTTTTAAGATTTCTTAAATGAATTTTTTTGCTGTGTAAGGTAAAATAAGCCTCAGGTGGATTTAACTTGCATGACCAGCATTCGCCGACCTTGGCAGAAACACAAAGGTCGCATTTAACTTTTTGCACAGGCAAACTATCGAACAAGGTCTGCTATGTATTAGGAATAACAAGGATTTTCTTTGCCATTTATTGTGCCAGTTTCTTCTTTTCATCCATTCTTTCCTTCAGAGAATACACTGATTTCCTGTGAAACAGGTTCCCTTTGCAAGACTGAATATAGCTGCTGATTCCTTTTCAACCTTCTTACTGCTTTGGTGGGAAGAACAGCTGATATTTTGGAGTTTAAATGTGAATTTTACTCAAAAAAAGAAAGAAAAAGAAAGACTTAAAAAGCAAAAAATAATGGGAAAGTGTACTTATAATCTTGTTTGATGTCTTGATCTCAAAGAATGATGCTTATTGCATTGCTCCTGAACTTCAACAAAGCGTGGGAATTTTCGTTTATTGTAATATTAATTCACGTGAAAATCTAACATTAATGAACAGAAAGAATAAATACAATGGTAAATTTGGCTGTTCAGGTAAAGTAAAGTAGGTTTCTCTTTTTTCATGGTTTACATGCTGCCTACAACCCTAACTGGGACTGAAGGCTGGTTGGGTGTAAAGGCAGTGGCATTTGGATCTGCCTGCCTGATCCAAGCAGCTCACCAAGGGCATGGTGACACAGCCCAAATTCCTGACCCTTCTGGCAGGTGGGCGTAAAATTCTGTAGGAATCCATCATGGGTTACGACTGCAACAAAATTTTGAGCAACGTCCTGTGAGCAAACCCCTGAGCAAAGGCATGTGATTTCACAGATGCAAGGAGGGGAATACCCAGAAGGAGGGAAACTGATATGCCCTACAAATGGAAATGATTTGAGGGAAGAACCATGTCATTTTGCTGTGTGGAGAAAAGAAATCTTAATTTTCTTCAAGAAACTGCTGCGTTTATGTACTGCCAAATACTTGTGCTGTTATATCCTTAGCCTCTGTCAGCACGGCCAATCTCTAGGCATGGGAACCACTGCGGGACATTGTCCCTTTTGGGGTGTTCTTGCAGGTGACTTGAAAAGGCTGGAGTTTCATTAGTCCTAAGAATATTACGGCTATGCATGAACACTTGTAGTTTAGTTTTCTTTTATTTTCAAGTAGACTGATAATGTCTTCCTTTATTTACAACGAAAGCCGTATGGTTATGAACTAGAGTTTATTACTGTCAATAAGCTTGTGGAAGGCTAGAAGGAAGAGTTATTACCTTTTTAATCAGCATCTTCTTTATGCAAAACAAACGCTTGAATGGACCCATAGCTAGATGCTGAGCCACAGTTCTCCGTTAAAGCGGCTGAAGTCTTACTATTTTAACCTCCATGAGGCGTTATCCTTAAGATCGCTGGGCATAAACCACAGCGAGTGTGTTCAGTGGCACCCACTTCCTGAGCGGTGATAAGCAATCAGGTCTGTGACAGAGTATTAAAAGGCAACTGTATCTAGACAATGCTCTTTATTGCCTAATCAAAATATTCGGGGGTTTTACATTTTGCAAGGCTGACTTGGCAAAGGCTTCCTCAAGCTGCACACGCTGCTGCTTTGTCTTGCTTTTATGCCTTATTGAATTCCATTAAAAGACAAACAAATCTCGCAGTCGTTAGGCACCTCGCTGACAACACCTGTCAGTCTGTCACTCCGAGTCAGAGGCAGATACCGTGGAGCTTCATTTTGGCAGAATTAGGAGGAAAATAGAAAGAAACATATCTGGGGCACCTGTTCTCAGCAAAGGAGTGATGGGATTATTATTACCAAAAATGAACTCAGTGTGCTGCTCAAAGAAAGCGGATAACAAGTACTGTTGCACTAATCAATGCTGTTCAGCATGTTCATGGATTTTCAAACATTTTCCTCATTTTTCATCAGGAGGGGGCATCTGCATTGGAAATATTCTGTTACGCACACCCTGGAAATGTGCACACGGACAGATAAACAAACGCACTGGAGATGTACATTCTTCAGCGATGAATTGCTATTAACCTAACTCGTGTTTGTGACCTTGAAAAGTGAGTAACAAGTACTCCTTTAATCCCCAGAGATTTAATTTGCTTTAGAAGGACTATTAAAAGGATTAAGGATTAATTGTAAGACTTTTTTTTTTTTCCAAGATGGAAAGGTTTATTATTGTACCGGGTGTGTACACGGAGAGAAAACATCTTTTCTACAAAGGTAAAAGATTAAAGCAAACACTACAGATACTTTTTCTTGAAAAATGTACAGTAGCTGTAAGCCTCTGGTTTGGTTTTGTCTTTTAACAGACATTATTCCAACTGTTATTACTTAGTGACTTGCATATTCAATGAAGCCATTTTCAATGGGAGAAAACAATTTGCAGTTGTGTCTTCATTCCTATTTTTAATCTTTCCTTGGTTTCAGTCTAATTTAATTTGGGTTATAGGGAAAGAAAATGGAAGAGATCTCCAGTAAATCTGTATTTCCTTAGCTCCCCTGAATGAAATGCCATTGCTCAGATCTGCAGCTCCTGGAAGCCACTGAGGAAGGGCACCTCAATGGAGATTTTCATGGAAATTTGGTCTTTCTAGGTTGTTCTGACCTTACTGACAGGAAAACAGGGCAATATCTGGCAGTTTATGAAATCTAGCAGTTATGGATTAGTAAAACTAGGGATATATTCTTTACATACATACAAAATGAGAGAAAACAGTATGTAGCATAAGGAGAAACAGCAGAGAAATTGCATCTGAGTAGAGCATATACTATGTGGCATATTTTCTTATATTTAGAGTTCAAATTCAACTTAATACTTTTATTTCTGCTAATTATTTGTTATAGACCTATTACTACTAGTCCTGATGTAATTTTTTAGAACAACGGCATACCTGTTATGCATTGTGTTTTCAATTAGGAGCGAAGAAATCAGTAAAGTATAAATTTGGATGTTATTTTGCATTCTGAAATGTTCTTAACTCAACCCAACTTCATCGCAGTCAAAGGTATATTGAAAGATGGTTTTGCATCATGCTCCTGCTCCAGCTGAATGCCCAAGGATTGTTTCACATCCTGACTCTTAGATATTGCATGTGGACCAGAACTGGCTTGGTCCACCTAAGCCATCAAGACATAAGCTAGCAAAAACCAAAATAAAGCTATCCAGCCCAAGTACTGTAGCTCTGGAACCAAAATAACAATCAATTCTGTAGACAGTATGACTTCTGCAACCAATGCTGAAGACTTTATTATTTCATCTCATCCATTCCCATGTCAGTGCACAAACCATTGCATGCTGTTCCACTCATTGCATCCAGACAATGGTGTTTGTTTTTTTTTCCCCGACTATTTCATATTATTGTTGTTTCTCTCCTATTCAATCTAAATTTCCTTTATTCAATTGATTTTTCATCTTGCCATTCTGTGCCACTGCTGTGCCCAGTGCTATGGTGAATCTTTTACCCCTCTATTAGGTGTTTGTGTATTTCTATGTGACTCTCATGCACTTTCTGTGCCCTGTGTGAGCCCAGGGAGGGTCACAGCATTTCTGCTTAACAGCTTGGCTGATAAATATGAGCTGAATTCCAGAGATGTGGAAAAACAACAGTAAAAGCTCTTTTCTTTCGAGAAACAACTGCCAGTCTGATTGCCATTGCCCGTTCCCCAGCTCCCTCGTCTTCACGAGGCATTGTGCTCTCTCCCAGGGCGAGGTGACAATTTTACGGGGATATTGTTGCTGACCTGAGATCAAGCTGGATGCAACTCTAAGTGCTGCTTCTTTACAAGAAAGGTGGCTTTATGTTTCAAAGCTAACATTGATGCTACATGGCTCTTTCAGTGGAGTTTTGCCTGCTGATCTTGTATTATCAGGAGGAGAATACCTGATCTGCAGAGGGAGTAAAGGTTAGTTGGGGTTGCAAAAGATGAGCTGTGTCTGGGAGCTTGGGAAACCTTTGGAGACATGTGCCTGATGCAAACCCACGCAAGTCAGAGGGAGCCTTTCCGTTTATTTCAGTAGGTCTTGGCCCAAACCCTGTGTGATACGCTGAGGTATAGCACTGCGCTTGGTAAAAACACTGCACTGCCTGTAAACACAGGCTGCAGTGTATAAAAAGGCAAAGCTGTAGAAGTAAAAAGACAAGTAGCTGCACAAGGGGTGAGAATCCACGTGACTCAGCCCGAAGGACAAATTTTATATCCTTCAAGAAATTGTCCTACCCCAAAATATAGAACTGCCAGTGGTTTTCAGGAGACTTTATGGTTTACTTAGTGAATAGTTTTTCCATAGTTTTTTCATCTGTTTTCATTTTCTTTTATTTTTCCATAAATCTGAAACTTTCATAAATTTATTTATAGGTTTTAAAGTAAAAAGGGCCCATGAACAACTTCTGATCTCTTATTATGCAGGGCATAGGCAGAAAAACATTGTGCAGTGATCTCTGTCCTGACATCAGTCTGAGTTCCCTTTCTGTTCTTCCTCTGGAGAGGGATTTGATGCAAATCTGTATTTATTGGATGAAGAAAGACCTTTCCAATAGTTTATTAAATAATCCACTGTAAATAAGCAAGCAGGGACCTTGTCTGATAAATGAGGGTGCATATATACCTGCATATTACTGCACTTCCAAAAATTGCACTTTTTTCCACTTGGTCAGAGGATTAGTTTTTTAATTCATTCATAAGATAGTGATAACTTCTATTAGAAACTTGAGGGGAAGAGGGAATTTTGATTTGGGGTTGTTGTTCTGATGCCCATGGCTGCTGGCTGAGCCCAGGGGCACCCCTGGAGCCAGCAGGTCTCCAAAGATGATGGATCTGGGCACCATGTACACAATGAACATGGAAGGACCCTTTGCTTCTACAGTAAGCCAGTGAGGAAGGGTTTCGTGCTGAACATTGATTTCTTAAAGTAATAACATTCACAGTACTACTGCATGCGGGGAAGGCGAGGGCAGGCAGGAGGATGGGCTGTCGAGTCCGTGCATGTGTGCATACACCACCTAAAGTCACTTCTGCTCACATGGAGCACAAAGTGGAACACAAAGGGATTTTGCTACTTAATATAAAGAGAGAAGAATGGACAGCAGAAAATGCATTTGTTTGTTAGTACTGTGTGAACAAAGGCATCTTTAGGTTTGGTATCCACACTGAAGGAAATAAAATATTGTTCCAGGATAGCCATGGGCTAGTATTTTGCAAAAATCAACAGCCAGAAATATAATTTGGGGTTGACTAAAGTATTTGCTTCAATCCCCACTGAAAAACTGAACTCTGAATTAGCTTTTTATGTCTCTCCTTTTTAAAATGTAGCTAAATAATTAAATATAGGAAGTTTTCTTGCATACCATTACAAACATCTCAAGACGAACACTTCTACTTTTTGGATTTTTGAATTTCTCTCAGCTGCGCCTTTCCAGGAAATCTGACTTTAATTCCCGAGCAGTTCATTGTTATAAACCCATAATTTTTCTTCAAACCTACAATTTCCAGCCCCCTCTGCTATTCCCTGATTCCTGCCTGCAAAATAAAAACATCACAAACTCTAATTACACTGAGAGGCATCCTCTTGTGTGATGGGTAGAGCAATGATGACGGTGATGACCAGTATGTCCAAACCTGCATTGAACAGGAGGGGTTGGGATGGAAGTGGGTTTTACAGCGGTCATGCAAGGTAAGCACCAAGAATTTATTGTGTAAGCATTTCACATTTATAAAATGTGCAGCTGTATTTATTATTAAATGGCTTTGCTGGCATTTCAAGATGCAATTAATTCAGCATCAAGAGACCCAAAACTCTCTACAAGCATTTCCATGGCGTGC
>KZ506763.1:72964-83572 GCA_002844005.1 Limosa lapponica baueri | reverse complement strand
GTATTCAGAGACTTCAACAAGCTTCAGCTCGTCTTTTCACTCCCTGAACAAAAGGAGGGCCCAAGTATTCACTTCGGTGCCTACTTCTGTGAAGAACCCACAAAGCATGTATAAAAGGTTAAAATGCAAATTACTGTAAGACTCTGAAGTATGAGAGCAGAACTGAAAATATTACTGAAAACTTTAAAAGGCTGCATTGCTTTCTGGAAATGAGAGAGGATCACGCTTTCTATATTCTTATATTACTCTATGTCAGGTGTTTTAGCAACCATAACTGGTATTTAAAAAAAACCAACAAAAAACCCAAACAAAACATCTTTAACCCTTTTGCAGAAGAAATCTTGGGCCTACCTAAATCTAGAGGATGTTTTTACTGACTAAAACCTTTTCTTTGACCACTGGACTGGCATGTGATGCGCCTCGGAAGCTGCAATTCTCACAGTGCCTCGTCAGGCAATTCCCAGTATCTTGCAAAACCGGAGCACCTGAGGCTGGGGTTTTTCCCAACCCACCTGCAAAGACAAAGATCAGGTTTCCCAGGACAGGTGGCTCCAGGCCCCATCCCATGATGATGGTCTCCTAACATCCCTCATCAGCTGCAGGAACAGTGCTCTTCTTCGAATGCAATGGTCCGGTATTGGCTATCAGAGTGCAGGATGGTTACAATGGTGACAAAGAACTTGGAAAAAGGAAAGAATTCTGCATTTCACATTCCACAGGTGTGATGCTTTGTCAAAAAACTGTTCATTTTTAGAAACAAAATACCTGATAAGCATGGTTGTCCAAATATCGTCTAGGTTTTGCATTTTTTTTTTTCCTTAAAGTGTTATTGCCACCGTCTGTCCCTTTTTAATGACAAGTAACAAACAGCTGTTGGGATGTAATAACATCCCAAACCATGCTTTCATGCACCAGTGTGTACAAGCATATGGATGTCTTTAATGAGGTAAAAAATATTCTTTTGAAATGTACTCTTAGGCTTTGGGTATGAGAAAATTTAAAATTACGTCTGTATCTGAGTAAGACAAAATAACTTTTTTTCCTTCTTATATTCCTGGCATTGTTTCCTAATGCCACAGAAACTTGTCTTTTACTTTTGTTCCATAAAGTAATTTGCTTCTGAAGCTGTGCGTATGCTCAGATAAATCCAAATGACCATGTGGCTGCTTATTATCTTGGCGTCTGTAAGGACAGAGTTCATGCCTCCCCCAATATCTCTATACTTCAACTCATGCAGGAGGTTTTTGAGGGTCTCTGTCCCCCTTCATGGGGACCTTTGGACTCCTTGGGCTGGCCTCACCAGCAGATGCCCTCTGCTAACACCAAGTTTTACTCTCCTGTGGTAGGAAAAAGGCAGCTGTATATATGCAGGAAAATTAACTGGTTTGTAAAAGTTTCTGTATTGTTAAGGGAGAAACAGGAAGGGTTCTGGGAAGAGTGGGACTGCTGAGTGCTCTGCGAGGAAGAATTTGAAGCTGTCTGAACACCCACATTGCTGGTTTTGACAATCCCACAGTGGAAAGCTTTCTCCTTCTTGAAGCAGTAAGAATTTTCTTTGGACGCATAATTGTGGAAAAAAAGTACACAAAAATGCAGCAATTCCAAGTCATCAGCACAAATGCTCTGATTAACCTAATCATGCTCTTTTTTTCCTGCATATTTAATTAATGATTCTTCTGAAATGGTGATTATTTTGTCCAATTCATGATCAGAAAAGTGAACATTTTCCCAAAACAGAAAAACAAATCACACAGCTCTGAGAAATCCCCCAGGCAAGAGTGGGGAATGGAACTGCTGATAGATTTGTTTTCATTAGGTACCCGAATGCATTACAATAATTATGTCAGTTCTGAGCTTTTCCCATCTGCAGCCCAGCCCTATAGCAATTTGATTAGAAAATAAAAAACCTGAAGGGAACAGGCTGGAAATATGAAGACAAGGGACACTGGGCATCACAAGAGCAAGGAAATGATGAAGCAGGTTCCTCATTATTCAGCAATGGGTTTAATTCAGAGCATTTGCACAGGAACAAAAGCATGCACTTGACAATGATTTGTATGATTTCTGCACGACCATATTCTGGGCAGGAGACCAACTTCTGCTAAAAATGCTTCTTTAAGTGGCACTGACTGGAAACATTCACATAATGCAAACACTAACATCTGCATGACTTTTTTTTTTTTTTTCCCCTCTTAAGGATAGAGGTAACTTTAAAATAAAATAAAACAAAACTCTAATGTTTCAAGACTCATCCCCATTGCAAATATAATTGCATCAAGTGACTGTCAGTAAACTGCATCTGCTGCAGAATGCTGATTTGGAAAAAGTCTAAAATGGTAATTTTCCTACAGCATCGCCTAGATGGGGAAGTCTGAGACCCTTTAATTTGCTCCATGTCTCCCAGCTGCTGAGCGAGCACCGAGGTGGTAGCACTTTACAGCCTGGTAATAAGAGCAATATCCCCATCTCTGTTCTGCCAAGACACATTCAGGGTAACTTCTGCTGCTCTCTGTGGTGTTACTTCAGTTCACCGTCATGTAATGGGGAAGCAGAATTTGACCCCAAATTAGCTCAAATTAATCTGGTACTAATGTTGCTGATTACAACTCACTGTGATGATTTAGACAATAAAATGCAACTCATTGGTAATCAGTTAACATTAATGCAAGCAAAACTGTGAATTAATGTAGGAGAAGAAAGGCTCTGCTTTTTCAGCTGCTTTCAATTTGGGTCTAATTAAATTTCTTTAATGCAGTCAGAAATTAAAGGGAAGCCTAATAATTAGTCCTTGAGGTGAAGGGAAGTTTCATGTAAAGGTAGGAAGGACTCATGCTGAGCTCTCTGCTTCCAGCTTCAACTGTGAGTTGGTATTTTATGATTGAAAAATGGTAGTGATATGAAGAGTGTAGGGTTCACCTCACTTAGTACAAGTAACGGCTTTTGATCTGGTACAGAAAAGGTAAGTTGTAATAATTTTTCAGTACTTCTGGAATATGATATAATAAACTTGGTTAATGTGCTTATTTTATGAGCAGTTCTCAAAGTGATGCTGTATTGCATTGCTGGAGCAGGTGAAGAAGCAGTGATTTAAATAAAATGTGTATGGATTCAACTATTAATTTAAAGGTGCCTTCTTTAAATGTTGTAATTCTTCTACAATGCAGGCTATCCAATGCTGTCTTTGTAGCTGAGTATGAAATAAAGCACTCTAATTCTTATATCTCAAATCTGTTACATTATTATTAATATAGGCGTTCTGCTCAGATGTATAATGACTTTCATGGTAAGGCCACAAAACTGGGTTATTACTCTGGACCTCACTTAAAGTATATGGACCTTTTTTTTGAAAAAATGCGGGCTTTATTTATTTTTTTTATGAGTCAGGCTTTCACTAGAATCACAAAATGTGATTGAATGTGGCTAATCATCTGCAACCTATTGACTTTAATTAAAATACAATTGTAAACAAATCCTAAATGTTATTTTTCAGTTTTGAGTTCAGTTATTGATCGTTACAGAATAACCAATGTAGAAAACCAACCAGGAAATGTCTCTTTGATTTTCTTGTTATCAGTAATACTCTCTGCATAATTACCATGGAAAATGCAGTGTATCCTAATGGATGTTTGTTATTTTTATTATAACAAAAAAGGCCTAAAATTTAGATAATTTTCACAAGGCTCAATTAAGTTAAAGAATGTGGGTATTGCCCTTCCAATATATAATTTCAATGCATTTAGATGTCTCGTCTCTTCCAGCTGCTGTTTAATACTTTGTGGTTTTTTAAATACAATGCTTTCCTTCTGTATGCCTCTTTCTGTTATAACGTACTACACTTTTATTATATTTTAATAATAGTTTTTTGAATCAACAATTTCTGTGGTATTGCAGTAGTAATTAATGAGTGGATGGTAGAAATTTTTTTTCTCTCCTTTTTTTCACTCATTTCTTTGCATTACCTTGCTACTATAACTGGTGGGTCTTACAAAGATGCAGTAGTTACTGAATCAGTAATGAATGGTTTCACTTCGCACTTGATGAAATAGTGTGGGGTGAGTGGGATCTTCTAACTCTGAGACTGTTTACAGTAGTTTTAAGGAGTGATGTGTAATGTCTGGGAGAAATTCATAGCAGACCAGAAACATCCCAAACATTCAATGAAGTTCTCCTTTAGATAGTTGCGTCAGCTTGTGAATGTATAAAAGATTAAAATAATAAATTTATAAAAACCAAGCAGACAAAAATCCATTGGATTATTACCAATAAACTTAGGTTTTGGTTATGTTCAAAGCTATAAGAGGAAAGTGTAAGTAGTCTGGAAATCCATATGATGCTTAAGTCAAATACAAAATCAGTATGTTGTATTTGCCATTGCTTGGCACAGTTAGAGAGTGCATCTGTCTTCGTTGGGAAGAAGGCTGAGGCTACTTTTTCAAGCTACTGGTTATCATTTCACAGGGCAATATTGCCTTCTCTGAGGGTCTGTCTTGCTGTGGGACTGCCCAGCCCCAGCTTGAGGATGGGTGAAAAATGAAGCCTTGACATGCAGCCTGGCTTCCAGAGTATGGCAGAAGTGGCTGGGTATGACCACTGTGGGATACGGTGCTGCCTGTGGGTCAGGGTGAGGCCTGTGAAAAGCAGCTATTATGATTTAACTCATGTGCAGCAGAAACCACGTGGACTTTTATGTTTGGGGGAAAAAAAAAAGTCTCCCTGGCACCATTTTGGAAATTTTGGGTCATTCAGGTTGCTAACTTCCTGCTGATTTTTATTCTCACACCTTAAATTTCTGTTATTCTTGTTTATTATTTTGGTAATGAGGACAGGCAGAGGATATCTGCAAGTGTCTTCTGCAATGAGAAAATGGAGTGAGAGGAGAGTAACCATGTCTATGCCTTGGAGAGGGCTAAGGGCTGTTAGTCTCCTTTTTCCACTCCTTCCAGCAAATCTGTGCCCAGAAACAAAAACCAGCCTTGAACTCTACATTAGGTGGATTACCAATATGGTATCAATAAATATCTGAATTTATCGGTGTAGTATTTCACACAACACAAATATAGACAAAGACTTTTCTTTTTTTCTTTATCTGTGAAGAAGTCACAAGAGCGTACTTGCTTCTAAAACATATTAACAGTAATATCACTATACTAGGCAGATTAATCAGTATTATTTGCATTATATCTGAGGGCTTCTGGTGTGTGTGTATGTATTTTTGATATGTATGTGTGAGACACAAAAAATGAAGTTGGAGACACTTGTAGCAGAACTTTAAGTATGTGTCCCCAGTCAGTAAGATGCTCTCCAGGTAACGCATAATGAGATATCTGAATCTTTTGAATTAATAAATGCTCTTGAAGCAGCCCTTATATAATGACAGAGATAGCTCTCAAGATATCAGAGAGGCAAGATTGATGGGCTATGCAGATGCTTATGCCATTAAAAAGACCTTCAGAATGGAGCAAGTAGGATTGCGAAAAGTGTTGTTTTAAATTAATGCCTGACTTTGAAAACAAATTGATGCCCCCCAAGATAATTGAAAAAGTTAGAAAACAATCAAGGAAGAACAAATTGAGACTCTGTGAGGGACAAAACCACCAGATAAAGGAAGTCTTTAAATTCTGCTTCCAGAGCACTGAGACCTTCCTCCTAGCTGAGGCTGATTTTTTTTTTTTTTTAATTTTTTTCTCTTCCAGCCAGTGCAAATCTTACCTTTGACATGGGTATGACTCAAATTAAGCTCCCATAATGAGCTTTACACAGGGAGGAGGGTTGCAAGACCTTTCCTCAGTACCTACACCAGACACAAGTATTGTAATATCAGTGGTACAATGGCACGGAAGGGGTAACAGTGAATAAAGCTCTGGCTGTTGTTTGAGTTGACTTTGGGGTGTCAGGGCCTGATCCACCCTCCTGGACCGGCCACCTTGGCATGGTGTCCATCGCCCACCCCGCCCCATGTCCTTCCAACCCTTTTGGCTGTCAGAGCTGCTCTCTGCAAAGCCGCAGCCATCGCTTTGCCCTGCTTTGTTTCAAACCAGATTGTCAATTCTAATTCAGATGGTTTTGTCTGAATGGATAAACCATCCCATCAAGCAACTTTTTAAATAATTAGGTCCACTTATTGCTTACACTGTGGTTTCATGACTCTTCTAATGATATAATATGTCAACATAATGGTATTGGCTCTTCAATTAGTTTTATAATTAATGATTAATGACTTATATTCTTTTGTTTATAAAGCAGAATTTTTCCAGTGAACATAGGTTTTAAATACTGCAACTGAATATCTAATGTTGAGGCATACAAGTCTGATATCAAACTTATATTGAAAAAACCAAACAACCCTGTTCCATGGTCTTGAAATTTGGCTATACTTTAATAAATCTCCCTATACATCACTGATAGCTGTGGTGTGATTACGTTCACAGTGATATTTTATGACAATAACACTTCAATTTAATTTTTCTGTGTCAATACAAGCTCTCATGATCAAAATTTGTTTCTGGGCAAGTAATTTCATGCAATAAGTAAAGTCATGGGGTGAACTCATGAGCTATTATATCGTAACTGCCAATAATCTTTATGAAATCAAATATTATTTGCCTGCTATTATGGCATTTAAATAAATGCAGCGCTACTGAAATGCTGGTCTACTTCACTAGGAAGTGAAGGCTAATAAATTTTGGGTCTGGTACAATGCTCTGTTACACCTTCCTTGGTACCTGGGCATGAATTCTTTTTACTCTTTCAATTCTCATCTTTTGTTACTTTCATGGGCCAAAAGCCTTTGCCACCCAAAAGCTGAGACTTGTTCTGTTTCCCTGGAACTGAGGTGTGTGTTGAAAACCCTGCCCAGCTCTGCAGATGCCCATTACTTTCCTGGTGGCAGCTCCAAGGCTGCAAGTATCCACTGTTTTCTGGTTTTGCAAGGGGAAGTAATTTTCTTGGCTCAGGCTGGAATCTGAGAGCATCGGCATATTTCAGGTAACCCTCAGACTTTTAGGAGACAGGACTCAACGGAAAGGGGATATCTTCACTTATACACTACAGTTATAGCAGATTTAGTCTCTGCACTTAAATTAAAAAAAAAAACCAAAACACAAACCAAACCAAACCTAACAAACAACCCCAAACAATAAACCCCCAAACCCCCCAAAAGAGAGAGTGTAAAAGCTTTAACCTAGCCTTCAATAGTTGTGAAGCACCAGTGTGGTTTTTTTTATTTATGGATTTATGACAGGAGAAACAATTTGCCACACCAAGAATGCCCCTCTGAGGGGTAGCTGGGAGCATGCTGGAGGCATTAAGATAGTTTAAGCTCAGGAGGCTTAAGGTAATATCTTAAGAAATGTGGCAAGGGGCCAGTAACAAGTTCTGCTGAGTAATACCCACGATAACGATATGAACTATTTGTGTACTTATTTTTAAATGCATTTCTTACATCAACCTCAACACCTTCAGGGAATAATTTCATTTCCTATTTAATTTCAGATGTTGCAAACGCCTTAAGGTTGTTATAAATTATGTAGAGAACTAAAAGTTACAGTTTCTATTCTTTGCTGGATACAGATTTCATTTTAAATTAAACATGCTGTAGATCCACAGTTCACCAGGACATTAGCTTGTTTCATTTGCACGATTCTTGTCTTGGTATCTGCAATCAGCAGCTCTGAAAGGTGTGAAATGTTTTATGTTTCACTGCAGAGTAATCTACATGTTAAACAGCTCGTTGTGAAATTCTGTTCATTTGGGAGGAATTCAAAAAGCTTAAAGGATGGAGGCACAAAGTCATATATCTAAGATTTACATATGATATTTTCATGAGTCATTTGCTTCTTTTCTGTAGCTAGTACTAATATTATTAATACCTATATCTAATTAAAGCCCCAGATTCTGAACTTCCTGGAGATTTATATACTGTCTTTTGATGAATTTAGGGTAATTGTAATTTGTGCTGGTGCAGCAAGGCTCGCTCAAACAAGTTTGACTTGTTGTCAGGATATTTAAACTGAAAATTTATTGTTTACAGACTGTCTTCAGGGGATTTTTTTTCTGTTTACAAGGCAAATTAAATCAGTATGGGTTTTTCATGTGTGAACAAAAACATGCACCATTACTTGGAAAAACAGAGCCTATATTCTCTCTTCCCGTTACCTACAGATCACAAAAGCTTTTCAGATATCACAAAAGGAGCATTCATATTGCCATGGCATATAGCTCTGGTTTATATCATAGCTAAAATACCTGTCAGAAAACTGTCCCCCAACCAGGACACAGGACAAGCTGAAGTAAGTCTCTAAGTCAAGCCATTTTGAGTCTGGATGTTTCCAAATTACTCACTTGCAAGTGAGTGTGAACATGTCCGTGCCACAGGAGCACTTGGATCAGAGCAGATTCCCTGGAAAGGCTAAAATGCTTCTTGGTTCCAGCTTAATTGATGTTATAAGCCATTAGAAAACCCGACTTATGTCCTGGGATAACAAAAGCATTTTATGGGGTTAAAAAACAAGTGATGCACATATATACACCCAAGAGAATAAGTATTTTAAATGTGAAGTGGTATCAAAGGCTGAAAAAAACCATATATCTTAGCAGCAATAAATAACCTGATGATGAAACAACAAGTAAAATTCTGCTGAGTAAGGTCATGGTAATTTATTAAATCCTGCTTATTATTTTGATGAGACTAACTCAGGCAAGTTGAGCTAGTGGAGGGTTTGTGCTAGTGAGCGTTCATTAAAAGTGATTGTAAGGATAATACAAGTAATCATCATTAGCAATGACTGTGCTGTTATCTTATTAAAAATGCTTTGTTTTTAATGTCTCCTTCAGTCAGAGTTGTAGTAGGGATAGTTGATATCATTTAATAATAAAAAATATGGTTGGCTTACATTGTAGGAGCTGAAGCATTTAGCAGCTGCAGTATATGATCTGAATAGCCTTACTGTAGGTAGGCTCGGGTAGTTTGACTAATTAGAAACAGGTGGAGTATTTGAACACTGAGGGCAATAAGAGAGATGCTGCTTCAGGATTTGACAGTTAATGATCGTAAGAAGATCATTTGCAGCAGCTGGTAATTAAAGATGGGATCTCTATGAGCAGAAAATTATGTGTTTGGGGATGAAAAAGGGTTTTCATTTTTAACCAGTGCAAAGCATCTTGTCAATCAGAAATTTACATTTTCATTTTAAAAAAGGCTTGAAAGGAGAAATAGATCTATCACTTAGAAACTCTGCCTTCAAGCTGACCTTATCTGCCTATTGCAAATGTATCCGTGACTGGATGGCTCAGTGTTGCCCTTCCACACCCAACCTTTCTGATCTAGGGTTCCAGCTCAAATCTTGGCACTGCATGGAAATTAATGCAATATCTGATGGCATTCAATGACCTGTGTGACAGCATCATATTTTGTCACTTTTTCTAGTGATGTCCTGACAGAAGTCTGCAAAACAAACAGTGCAGTATTGTGAGAGACAGATTCCTCTGGGCTCATTGCTGCTTCCCAGGGTCTGTCCCTGGACCATGACTACTGTGGTTCCATCCCCATCCTTCTGTGACTGTGTGAGAAACAAGCAGGTACAGAAAGGGACCTGGCACAGGGGGTGTATCTCACTACTACCGATGGCATTTAAGCTCATATTTACAAGATGTCCTAATTCAAGCAATTATAAGAGTACAGGGTTGGCTTTTTTTTCCAATTGTACTTCAGGATAATATATTTTAGGAAGAAGAAGCACAAGTTTGTAGTGGGACACAATCAACTGGTTTCTGGGTGAATTTGTCTGAACCTTTCCCTTTAAGTGAGTGAACCAGGTGTAGAAAAAGTACTTGGACAATGTTAATGCTCACGACAAAAAGAACTAGCGTTTGTTGTTTATTAAAATGTTACTATGAGATATGAGCATTCAAAGCATGACTGAACTACTTAGTTTATTATTTTAGCTGAATCTTTGCTCAGTGTAAGAGAAGTCAAGTATTGGAGTGCTCCAAAAGCTGTAATCTTTCTGTCTCTTGGTATTTTTTGTGGTATAAATCACAAAAGCTGAAACGGGGGGTACTATGCAAAGTTCTGAAAGAAAATATAATTTTATAATATCTGAAATACAGAAAGAGTTCTGTTAGCCTTTTAAAAATGGAGGAGAGTAAAACATTCTTCTTTTTCTCCTTAGATTCCTCTGTTATGAAATGTTAGAATGAGCTCAATCACAAAATAGTAGCAAATACTGTTCTTGCAAAAATCAGCTTGAAACACTTTCAGTCTTTTCATCAGCCTAGGAAAACCAGCAGCCAAAATGAATTACAGCATCACATTGGCTCCATTAAGGCCAAAATCTCGTTTCGTTTCTGCCAACAAAGGTTTGCGACTCTTTTAAATGCAAGAGAACCTTGGTCAGTGGAGAGTCTCTCTGGGATCAAGAAAACACTCTTTTCCCTCCTTTTATTCTGGCAACCTTGTGCTCCTTGGAGCTCCAGTGCAGAGGCAAAATGAAGCTTCTGTGAGCAAATGCTGAAGCAATAGTCCTCTGGTAAGAAAAGTGGCTGCTGTGACGCTTTCTTTCTGAAGCTATGAGCCAGTCATAAGCATTTTCAAAGTTTTAAAAACACGTA